>OY731401.1:28752839-28868850 GCA_963425845.1 Sphenostylis stenocarpa | reverse complement strand
CAGGGTGTGAAAAAGTGGCAAATGAGCCTCCTATTTATAGTTTTCGCAGCCTGGTAGCTTGGGACGGTCGTCCGGGGCCCGGAAAACGAGGGATGAGTGTCTGGAGAGGTTGGGACGACCGTCTGGGATTTGGGACGGCCGTCCCATTCAAATTTGGGGCTTGAGACGCACGTCTCAACTTTGGGACGGTCGTCCCACTTGGCCAGGGCAGCTTGGGACGACCGTCTCAACTTGTTTTGGCCAGCTTTTGTGTTCTGGGACTCCCGGGAAGCTTTCCTTTCTTTATTCGGACGTCGATTGATGCCGATAGATGCCCATTGAAGCTTTATCTTCATATAGGAAGTCTTCTTGGCCTTTATTGAGATGCCAGGCGAGCTTTATCTTGTTGTAGGAAGTCTCCTTAACCTTTATTGAGAGACCGGGCAAAATTAGGGGTCTACAGCTGCCCCCCCTTCACCTGCCTGGATAATCTGTTGGCTTCATGCGCCGACAAAATTAGTTGGTAGGGGAAGGAATTAACCCTTTTGCCCGGTTATCCTTCAGATGCTTCTTTGCTGATCCTCCGGATGATAAATATTTTTTGATAGGTACCAACCCCTATCTGGTTTGAGCCTTACTTTATAAGGCTCTGGTGAGTACTTACCCTCACCAGGTATGAGTCTGCATTTCACTAGACTCTTGTGGGTACCTACCCCCACTAGGTATGAATATGCTTTTTGATGAGTACCTACCCTCATCTGGTGTGAACCCTTTTTCATAAGGCTCTTGTGGGTACCTACCCCCACCCGGTCTTAACCTTGTTCTACAAGGCTCTGGTGAGTACCTACCCTCACCTGGTATGAACCCCGTTTTGCAAGGTTCTTTATGGGTACTTACTTCCGAGGTGCTCAACACTGAACTATCCTCTAATAGAAGCAAAGTTTTTACAACCCATTTTTGTAATGTTCTGGTGAGTATTTTACTCTAACTGATGCATTTTGCTCAGTCTTGATGAGTACCTACCCTCATCCGGTACAAACCTTATTTTATAAGGCTCTGGTGGGTACCTACCCCCACCTGGTACGAATATGCATTTTTGCTAGATTCTGATGAGTACCTACCCTCATCCGGTACAAACCTTATTTTATAAGGCTCTAGTGGGTACCTACCCCCACCTGGTACGAATCTGCATTTTTTGCTAGATTCTGATGAGTACCTACCCTCATCCGGTACAAACCTTATTTTATAAGGCTCTGGTGGGTACCTACCCCCACCTAGTACGAATCTGCATTTTTTTGCTAGATTCTGATGACTACCTACCCTCATCCGGTATAAACCTTATTTTATAAGGTTGTGGTGGGTACCTACCCCCACCTGGTACGAATCTGCATTTTTGATAGATTTTGATGAGTACCTACCCTCATCCGGTACAAACCTTATTTTATAAGGCTCTGGTGGGTACCTACCTCCACCCAGTACGAATCCGCATTTTTGCTAGATTCGATGAGTACCTACCCTCATCCAAGTACAAACCTTTATTTATAAGGCTCTGGTGGGTACCTACCCCCACCCAGTACGAATCCGCATTTTTGCTAGATTCGATGAGTACCTACCCTCATCCGGTATAAACCTTATTTTATAAGGCTCCGGTGGGTACCTACCCCCACCGGTACGAACCCCGTTCTGCAAGGCTCGATGAGTACCTACCCTCATCCGGTATAAACCTTATTTTATAAGGCTCCGGTGGGTACCTACCCCCACCTGGTACGAACCTCGTTCCGCAAGGCTCTTGTGGGTACCTACCCCCACACGGTACGAACCACTGTTCCGCAAGGCTCTTGTGGGTACCTACCCCCACCCGGTACGAACTCCGTTTTGCAAGGCTCTTGTGGGTACCTACCCCCACCCGGTACGAACCCCGTTCGCAAAGCTCTTGTGGGTACCTACCCCCACCCAGTACGAACCCCGGTTCGCAAGGCTCCGATGGGTACCTACCCCCACCGGTACGAACCCCGTTCCGCAAGGCTCTTGTGAGTACCTACCCCCACCCGGTACGAACCCCATTCCGCAAGGCTCTTGTGGGTACCTACCCCCACCTGGTACGAACCCCGTTCTGCAAGGCTCTGATGAGTACCTACCCTCACCTGGTACGAACCCCGTTCTGCAAGGCTCTTGTGGGTACCTACCCCCACCTGGTACGAACCCCGTTCTGCAAGGCTCTTGTGGGTACCTACCCCCACCCGGTACGAACCCCGTTCTGCAAGGCTCTGATGGGTACCTACCCCCACCCCGTACAAACCCCGTTCTGCAAGGTTCTAAACGAGCCTCGTTCTACAAGGCTCTTAGGATGCACTTTTTGATAGTTAATCCTATGGTCTTCTGGTTATGAAGATGTGTTGGCGGCTTACTGTTTCTGATCATGCGCCTATTCCGTAGGGAGTGATTGATCTTTCTTTTGGACTTTTCTGTTAGTCATCCGGTTTTACCGGGGATTCTTTGTTTTTGGCTTTTCTTTTAGCCATCCGGCTTTGCCGGGGATTCTTGTTTTTGGCTTTTCTTTTAGCCATCCGACTTTGTCGGGGATTTCGTGTTGGTTGCTTCTTATTTTAGGCAAGAATCTCCTGGGGATTTGTGGTTTTGGTTGATATTGCCTCTTGATTAGGCAGATGCTTCAATAGTGGTGAAGTTTTTCGCCTTTGAATAGGTTGATGTTCCACTTGAGGATATTTGCTCTTGATAATACCTCTGAGTAGGCAGATGCTTTATTGGAAGCTTTATGCTTTAGACTTGTATTGCCTCTTCCATAGGTTGATTTCCCGTTTCTTGGGGATATTGGCTCTTTGCTTTCCTTTGAGTAGGCAGAGGCTTTTCTTGGGAGTGAAGGCTTTGCATTTCACTGGGGATATTCATATTGGGTGTTATAGGTGATTAACTCCCTGAGGATATGAATTTGTATTTTGCCTCTGTCGTAGGCTCGCTGGGGATAGTTTTTCTTTTTGGTGATCTGCCGGGGATTTGATTGTTTTTTGGAGATCTATTTTGAATTGCCCCCTAGGGAGGAATGGAGTTTTTGACTCCTTGTTGGATGCTGTTGTTTGAGCTGGCTTTGCCTATGCTCTTATTCCGCTGGGGAATGGGTTTTTACTTTTTTCTCGCGATTTTATCTCTTTTTTTCGCGATTTTGAAAATTTGGCTTTTAAATGTGTGCGCCTTTTTAATTTCTTTTATGCACACTGGCTTTTTTGTTATGAAAAGATTTCTTTTTTCTCTTTTCTTTTTTGGCGATCCCGGGGAGTTTATTGGCTTCCTGGGGATCCAATCTTTGATTTGATTTTTCATGATGGAGTCTTGGCTCCCGACTTTTGTGAAGCTCCTTATTGAGCGGGATGAAGAGATTTTCTTCTTTTTCTCTTTTTGTAGATTCACCGAGGAGTTTGTCAGCTTCCTGGGGATGGAGTCTTGGCCCCTGGCTTTGTGAAGCTCTTATTTGGCTGGAAGATGGAAATTTTCTTGTTTTCCTATTTTTGTAGACTTTTCTTAATATGCTCTACTTGGAGATATTTATTCGGCATTTTTCGTGCCTCTATTGGGGAATGAAAGTTTTATTTTCTTTCTTTTTTTGAACCCCTGGTGATATGGAGGATTTGACTCCGTATTTTCTTTGATGAACTCTTGTGTAGTCCTTATTCTCCTTGTTCTCCTTTGGGGAAGTGGCGGAGATTCTGGATGAGTGTGCTCGATGACTCATGTGGTGATACAGCTGAGTCGTGAGGTAATCTTTTTGTTTTGCCTCTGGAGTAGGCAAGGATCCGCTTGGGGATGATCAAGCCTTTCCGTTGGCTTTTTCATGTTGATAACTTCCTTTTCTTTAGATGGAAGGATGTTGATTGAATCTTCAACTGACTCTTTTTGACGACTCATGTGGTGGTGTTGAGTCATGAAGTAATTTTTATTTTGCCTCTAGAGTAGGCAAGGATCCGCTTGGGGATGATCAAGCCTTTCCGTTTGGCCTCTTTTCCGATGTACCTTCTTTTATTGGTGTAGAAGGTTAGAACTAGTTCCCTTGAAGCTCTTTATTCTACTAGAATGGTTTTGATTTCGCCTTTTTCTTTCGATTTTCGTATAGAGACTGGATTCTGGCGCCTCCTGTTTTCAATCACAAGTATGGAGACTATCCTCCTTATATGCATGTTTATTATTCTTGTTTGAAGAAAATTATTTTTTCTTGATTTTGACAAAGTCGTATTATGCAACTACTTTGTGTGTGGATGTCCTAAATGCAATCTATTGTTTATTTATTTTTGATGCATTTAGAAAGTAACTGGCCTTCTCCCATTGGCTTCTTATGAATACGCCGATGGGCTTGTCCTTTATGACCATGATGATGGACTTCTCTTTTTATCCATCTCTTGGTTTTAGCCCTATCTTTTGCCTAGACCGCCCTTTATGGGTTTTCGATCTAGTGGGCTGCCTTAATTTTTGCCTAGAATATCTTAGGGGGCTTTTGCCTTATCTTTTTCCTAGACCGTTCTTTTGGGGTTTCCGATCTAGCAGGCTACCCTAGTTTTTTCCTAAGAATATCCTAGCAGGCTTTTATTCCTTTATTTATTATATATTTTTTTATGCTTCATTTTTTAGATGCATGCTTGATCTTTGATTAAAGGTCTTTGCGCATATTTATGATTTATCAATAAAGAGGCATTTCCATAATATTTGGTCAAGAGAAAGGAAATGAAAGGGAATTTTATTGATAAATGATCAAAAGTTCATTTCTTTTATAGAAGGATTTCAAGGTATTTAGAAGAATTGATGGCTGGGGTTGGCTATACTGTATAGGCTTAAACAGTCATGTCCATGATATCTGCCCTCTGGTTTTCCTAATTGCTTCAGTTGAGATGCCTGAGCTCAGAGTGAAGACTATGCCGACTTGCTTGCTTCTGGAAGAATGTTACCTTAGCCGCCTTTCGGTTTTCGACTGAGGTAACCATTGCTCTTAGTTAGTTTTTTTTCTTTTTTTACCTCTACTTTTTGACTAGGACGTATCCTAGCGAGGGATATAGACCCTATCTTTTGCCCAGGGATGCCCTTTGCGGGTTTTCATTCCTGACGGGTCTTGAGCAATGTCTTCAAGCATAATACTTCTTCACCGTACCGGAGTTGATTAGGTGTCGAAGTTCTTTTCCATCCATATTGGCGAGGATAAGAGCCCCTTCCGAGAAAGCTCATTTGACAACAAAGGGTCCTTCGTAGTTCACTGCCCATTTTCCAATTTTATCCTTTTGGACTGGAAGCGGTTTCTTTATCACTAGATCCCCTTCTTGATAAGTATGAGGGTGGACCTTTTTATCATAAGCCTTTTTTATCTTCTTTTGATAGGCTTGTCCATGACATATAGCGTTCAACCGCTTTTCATCAATAAGGTTTAACTGGTCATATCAGCTTCGAACCCATTCAGCTTCTGTTAAGTTTACTTCCATGATCATGTGTTTTTGTCAACATGATTAGCTGTACCGATTTTCCGTCTCGGATCATTGCAATAACCGAAGAGTAATCATTTTGAATGTAGAGCAATTGTCATGCTAATGCCCCTCTTCCTTTCCTTTAGGGATTTCAATCCTCCTATTGATCACCATATTTCCACATTTCCCAGTCAATTACTTGAATGATTTATGATGAAGGGTCAAGAGAATAGAAAGAAAGGGATTTAGTGCAAAGGCTTGTGTTTTAGTGGATTTTTTTTGAAATAATAGTTTTTGTAATAATGGCTAGCCAGGGTTGGTCAGTGTTTAGGCTAGTTTAAACAAGCGTTTTGTTTTTATGAGGTGGCGTCTTCAACTGATTACTTTATGGCGCCTATTTGAGACTGATTAACTTTCCTAGTCCGCCCTTTTGGGTTTTCAGCCTAGGATGTTGTGTTGTGTCCTAACTTTTGTCTAGGTTCCCCTTTTTCATTTTTTTGGGATACCTAGTGGACTTTATTTTGTCTATGTCGCTTTAATAGTTTGGACGCATTTTGGATCAAAATGTTTGCCTAAACATGGTTATTTAATGGGGTATAGACATATTAATAAGAAGAGAAGCAGATAGTAAGAATAACATTCTTTTGTAATTCAAAGGGAAATGTGTGCCCTAGAGATGCTCGGGGGTCGGGCACACCCCGAGGAGTGATCTCTAATAATCATTGGGTTTACATCCTTTAAAATCGAAAGAAGGACATTTAATGACTAATGCTACCCTTGACGCTAATATCCCTCCCTTTCGGAAGATCGTCTTTAAGGTATGGAGGGGAGACCTCGCTTTTCTTTGTACGACTTGATCTTTTGTAGGGTCATACTTTTAAGGATTATCCTTAAAATCTAGTGGCTCTCTTATTCCTTGAGCATCCTTTCCAAGCCCTTGTTATGGACTGTATCCATATTTCTTCATTATATGGGCCACTTTCATATTATTAGGAAGTCTTTCCATATTTTCAAATGTCTTCTTCAGCCACATCCATTTAAGGTGTGGTGGACGGCTCGCTGATTCGAGTGTAGTCTTTAGCTTGAACCATGATCAACTTGTAGCCTACCACGAATTTTGATTTTTCGGTGGAGCGTTGAAGAAACTTCCCTAGCACCGTGAATCCAAGGTCTACTTAATCTTCCCCTTGGATTCTTTTTTTTCTTTTCCTCTTCGGTTTCTTTATTTTTCCTTTGTTTTTAGGAGCATTATCTTGTAGCTCCTTGGGTGAACAAATTCTTTTGCTTCTCGTTATGCCCCCAATGCCGGCTATATTGGAGATATCTTTATCGACGAGCAATTATTCTGTGCATATCCATAGTACAACTTTATTAGATGTATAAGGGAAAGGATGAGGCATGAATAAGCGCAAAGGTGTTATTGCCCCTTCCCTGACATTATCAATTTGGGTATTGATATTTTCTTCTTTCTTATTATCTCCTTGTCCCAAATTGATGGCCTCAGTTTTTTCTTATGGGGCTGTATCAATTAAGCTTCTTTTCTCCAACAGTCTTTGCATGTCCGGGGAAATGGTCCCCTCCTCACTGTCTGGCTCAATCCATTCGCCTTTGGCTTTTAGATCCCGCAGAGAGTTTTCAATCACAGACATGACTGTTTATATGGTCCTTATTTGGGTTTAGATTTTATTTAATTATTTTGGAATGAGAGAGAAAAGAATGAAAAGAATATGCACATTATGTAAAATGCCTCATTGTATTGATCAAAAGAGAAATATGTACAGAGCCCTTTTAATCAAAAGATCTCGCGGCCATAGGCAAAGATCGCGAGAGATGCATCAGAAGCTTTTTTTATTATTTATTTTGTATATTTTTTTCAAAACTAAAAGATGCACAAAATGGGGAGCCCTAGTTAGCTGGCCTTCTCTACCCAAGCTCACTATTCTGGTTGTGGCAGAGGCGTGTCATCCATCTAAGGACCTAAGGGTCGGGAGCATTGAAGGTGATCCACCCAGCATTCAACAAATCTTGGACCTTATACTTCAAGGCCATACAATTCTCCACAGAATTCCCAAGAGCGTCTGAATGGTAATCACAGTTCTCATTAGGCTTGTACCATTCTGGGTATGGTGGCTCCATCTTCTTTGGAGGGACATATGCTAGGAGATGGTCCTTTATCAATTCTTGCAGCAGACTTCCATAGGAGGTTGGAATTGGAGTGAATTTCTTCTCTTGTCTGCGTGACTGCCTAGATGGTTGTGAAGAGGAAGAAGGGGTAGTGAGGTTGATGGCATTTACACTCCCCTCTTTCTTCTTGCCAAAGGACTTCTTGAATGATATGTGGGATTTCTTAAACTTGGGAGGGAATCGAGTATTTTTGACATCGGTTACCTCCTTTACATCAAAGTTGTATCCCTCTAATGCTCTTAATTTCTCTTCTAGGGCAGAAATTTGTTGTTTGGAAACCTCATTGTAGAGACATTGTTGGCGTATTAGTTCCATTAAATACGCTATCTGCTTTTTTACGAAGTTAAGCTCAGTGGTGAGCATACGGTTCTGCTCCTCTAATTGCTCCATCTTCTTGGCTTTTTGAGCGCGAGTGAGAACAGGTAGAAGACCAGCCACTTTCTAAATGATTTAAAGATTTCTATTATAGCTTTTTATTTTAAATGATTAGTGTGAGATAGATATGCCTTAAACAATAGCTTTGGTATCTTCTCAAAAGCCTATGTTTTAGGGTACCATACCCACCTTCGTGTGTTAACTTCCTTTTTTTTTTTAAAAGGTTGCCAACATACCTTAACGCACTTATCTCTTCTAGGAAGGTGATAAACGCACTTGGGTCTCTTTCGCTATTGTCTCAGGATATCTAATACATCCTAGAATGAATGTGTTTATGCATGCAACACAAAAATATTTTTTATGACAGTAGATATTGAAAGTGGAATAACTTTTGACTGGGTTGTCCGATTTGGACGCACAACATGTCAAAACGAAGAGAAAAGGGTGAAGAACCAAGTTGCAAATACCCGAAGGGAATTTGGCCCAGTAATTTTCCCAAAACACGCTCCTAAGACCCATTTTTGGAGGTTTATTAAAATGATGTGCATGAATTGCTGCGTTTATTTTCTCTCTTAGTTTTACCACTTATTGGATGATATGGTATGAATGATACGACTTTGCCAAGAATCTTTTTATTATAAAAGGCATTTTTATTGCTTTAAATTGTTTTTATATTTTTTATGACCCTTTATCTCTTTTGTCGGTCAACGTGGCTACTTAGCTTACAAAGAACCTGAAACCAGGCTAGCTTAACTGAAGACTGTCCGAGATAAAGTTGGTTTACTCTTATCACTTTTATGGTTTTTTAGGGTTTTTCACTATTTTTGTTTGTTGTATGATTGCCCTATGCTAATGCATCAATACAAATGCAGCAAACGAATGCACACACACAATTCATTCATCCACGAGCAGAGCCACGCTATTACGAGGTGGGGTTTTCCTGCAGAAACGTGCTTGGTTTAGGTGGTTCTAAACTGTTCTCACCAAGGCCAAAGGTCCCCAAGGTGCCCCCATTATAGGGACCTCTCAATCTCTCAGTCTTTGGGTCATGCACGGAACTCCGTGTCGACATCCTTAGACCAAAAGAAGAGAGTTATCACCTTGAGTTGGTGGTTTCCGACAACGGTTGTAGCCCCGTGTGCCAGCAAGCCGGTCGTATCTGCCACCCACTCCCTATAGGTATTCACTCTTGCCCCCGGGTATAGAGGGACTGTAGTGTGCGAGGGTTTTTGGTGTGCAATTCATATTTCAGACAATTTTGCAGAAAATAATCAAACAACAATTTATTAAAGCCATACAATAAAACATACGGAAAACGGTAAAGGCGTAATTTCAAATCTTCACTTAGTTTGAATTTTATCTGTCACTAAATGGGATCAACTCTCTAGCTTCCCCAATGGAGTCGCCATCTGTTGCCACCGTCCGTTCCGACGTCTAGGGACATCTCGAACGTTTATGCGAGCAGTCGCGAAAATATGGTTTAGACTCGCGTTTTATGTTAAAATTATGTTCATTGCTTCCGAGGTGCTCAACAACTGAACTATCCTCTAATAAAAGCAAGGTTTTCGAAAAGGGGTTCTTATGGAGTCGCCACCAATGTTTTGACCTTAAACATTGGAAAAGGATAAAAAAGGCGTTGATTTTAATAAAAACCAAACTTGGCCATTATAACCAGAGTTAGGTAAGGGAATTAGTTACGTGTGGGGAATGTATTAGCACCCCACAACGCCCCTTTCGAGTTCCCTATGACGGATTAATTCATTTAAGTGAAGATTACGAGAAATTACGCGATTACCCTATTTTATTGCATAATATTAAAAATGGCTATCTACATGACTTTATTTCATATTGCATACGTAAAGCAATAAATAAAGCAGTAAAAGAGAAGAGAATTGAAAAGAACCTCCGTAGCAAGCTTTGTATTGCGAATCTTTTAACTGTGAGGATGCGTTTTGGCAATCCCCCGCTCTACAAAGACTCTCCTCTCCGAATACAAGATCGACTAGACTAAATTTTTACAGAAGAATCGAATGCTGGAATATAATTCCTTAACTGATTGTTACCTTATTAAGGCAATCAGAGAGTTCATTCGAAGTAGGAAGAGAAGACAAGTACTGGGAGTTGTCTGGGGTGTGAAAAAGTGGCAAATGAGCCTCCTATTTATAGTTTTTGCAGCCTGGCAGCTTGGGACGGCCGTCCGGGGCCTAGAAAACAGGGATGAGCGTCTGGAGAGGTTGGGACGGCCGTCTGGGATTTGGGACGGCCGTCCCATTCAAATTTGAGGCTTGAGACGCGCGTCTCAACTTTGGGACGGGCGTCGCACTTGGCCAGGCCAGCTTGGGACGGCCGTCTCACATTTGGGACGGCCGTCTCAACTTGTTTTGGCCAGCTTTTGTGTTCTTGGACTCCCGGGAAGCTTTCCTTTCTTTATTCGGACGTCGATTGATGCCGATAGATGCTTATTGAAGCTTTATCTTCATATAGGAAGTCTTCTTGGCCTTTATTGAGATGCCAGACGAGCTTTATCTTGTTGTAGGAAGTCTCCTTAACCTTTATTGAGAGACCGGGCAAAATTAGGGGTCTACACCTCTTTATCTCCCTATTTGAAATTTCATCTTGCCCATTAGTTTGGGGGTGGTAAGGTGTAGAGACTTTGTGAACAACCCCATACTTCTTGAGAAAGGCCTGCATGGACCTGTTACAGAAATGGGTGCCTTGATCATTAACAATGGCTCTGGGTACTCCAAATCTGCAAAAGATGTTAGATCTAACAAAATCCATAACAACCCGAGCATCATTAGTCTTGGTGGCTTTGGCTTCCACCCATTTTGAAACATAATCAACAGCAAGGAGAATATAATAAAAACCAAAAGAAACAGGGAAGGGACCCAAGAAATCGATACCCCAGACATCAAACACCTCACAAAACAACATGGGTTGTTGGGGCATCTGGTGTCTCCGTGTAAGGGACCCTCCTGCTCTCTGACACTGCTCACAAGTGATGCAAATTCTCAACGCATCCTTGAAGATGGTGGGCCAATAGAAACCACAGTCAAGCACCTTGCGAGCTATCCTCTGAATGCCAAGATGACCACCGGTTGCAGAAGAATGACAAAACTGCAGGACCGAGTCAATCTCATGATTTGGAATGCATCTCCTGGTAACCTGATCACTGCACAACTTCCACAAATACGGGTCATCCCAAATATAATACTTAGCATCGCTCTTAAGTTTATCACATTGAGCTCTGGATGCTAAGGGAGGAAAAATAGAAGCTACAAGATAATTAACAATGTTTGCAAACCAAGGTGTTGGAAAAGAAGCAGAAAGTGCAAACAAACCCTCGTCGCGAAAGTCATCCCGGATTGGTGAAGCATCATCAGCACAACTCTCTATTCTGCTCAAATGGTCTACAACCAAATTTTGTGCTCCACTCCTATCACGGATCTCCAAATCAAATTCATCGAGCCAGAGCATCCACCTGATCAATCGAGGCTTTGACTCAGCCTTCTTTAGTAGGTACTTCAAAGCTGCATGGTCAGTGAACACAATAACACGAGAACCAAGAAAATATTATCTAAATTTATCAAGAGCAAACATAATGGCAAGAAGCTCTTTCTCAGTGGTGGTATAGTTTGCTTGGGCAGCATCTAAAGTCCTGGAAGCATAATATATTACCCGAGGCAGCTTATCAACTCTCTGTGCTAGGACAGCCCCCAATGCATAATTAGATGCATCACACATAAACTCAAATGGGACTGTCTAGTCAGGTGCCTGGATGATAGGAGTGGTGGTCAATGCTTCCTTGAGGCAGTCAAATGCCTTTTTGCACCTGTCATCAAAATCAAATTCAATATCTTTCTGAAGCAGATTGGATAGTGGAAGGGCCTTCTTACTGAAGTCTCTAATGAACCGCCTGTAGAAACCTACATGGCCAAGAAAAGATTGAACCTCTCGCACACAAGAGGGGTAAGGAAATTGTGAAATAACAGAGATTTTTGCAGGATCCACTTCTATGCCCTTACTAGAAATGATATGCCCTAAAACTATACCCTGTTCTACCATGAAGTGACATTTTTCAAAATTCAGAACAAGATTAGTTTCAATGCATCTATTAAGCACTCTATCCAAATTATCTAAGCATGCATCAAACGAGGATCCATACATAGTGAAATCATCCATAAACACCTCTATACAATTTTCAAGGAAATCTGAAAAGATACTAAGCATACATCGCTGGAAGGTACCAGGGGCATTGCATAGGCCAAAAGGCATTCTCCTATAGGAAAAAGTGCCAAAGGGGTAGGTGAATGTGGTTTTCTCCTGAGCCTCAGGAGCAATATGGATCTGAAAATAACCAGAGAAACCATCCAGAAAGCAGTAATGAGATTTACCTGCTAGACGCTCAAGCATCTGGTCAATGAAAGGCAGTGGAAAATGATCCTTTCGTGTTGCCTGATTGAGCCTTCGGTAGTCGATACAAACCCTCCAACTGTTTTCTATTCTGGTGGGAATGAGCTCATCCCTCTCATTCTTCACAACGGTGAGGCCTGTCTTCTTGGGGACCACCTGGATCGGACTCACCCATCGACTATCCGATATAGGATAGATGATCCCAGCCTGAAGAAGCTTGGTCACCTCCTTCTTCATAACATCCAAAATCACGGGGTTGAGTCGTCTCTGTGGCTGTCTCACTGGTTTGGCTCCATCCTCCAATAATATCCTATGCATGCATGTGGATGGGCTGATACCAGGAATGTCCGCCAAGGTCCAGCCGATGGCTTTCTTATGCCTTTTCAGAACATGCAACAATTTCTCCTCTTGAACAACATCAAGGGAGGTGGAAATGATCACTAGAAACTTCTCATCATCCTCCAAATAAGCGTACTTGAGGTTTTCTGGTAAAGTCTTTAGTTCTGGAGTGGGTGCTGGCTGAATAGAAGGAACCGGAGAGGGAAGAAGAATGGGTTCCACAGCCTGTACCTCAACCTGCAAGTCAGATTCATGTATACTTCCTGCAACATGGTTAGTGCATTCTGACTCTAAAGAACTTATATCCATAGGAGGTACAACACCCAAAACATCAGACATATGATCAGATTTAAATTCAGAATATAACTTAGGATTAGAATGAAGATCAATGTCAATATCAAAATCAAATTCAGATTCGGTGCATGCAAAATAAGTATACAGATAAGAAAGAAAACAATTGTAGACCCCAAATCTTGTCTGACCTCCAAATAAAGACCAGAAGACCTCCTATTTGAAGATGGATAAAGCCTAACAAGCCATTAGGAGAGACTATTAGCCCCCATACTAAGATAGGAGGGAGTTTCTGTATGAAAAATAAGTTTTCTCGCCTCTTTGGGACGAGATCGCCGTCTGGAAATTGAGACCGCCGTCTCGCCTCAGGCAAGTGGCGAGACCGCCATCTCGTTTGATGAGACGGCGGTCTCGCCACCTGCGAATGGCGAGACGGCAGTCTCGCTTTCCCAGACGGCGGTCTCGCCACCTGCGAATGTCAAGACGGCGATCTCGTTTGACGAGACGGCGGTCTCGCCACCTACGTAGGACGAGACGGCGGTCTCGTTTGGCGAGACGGCGGTCTCGACCCTGTCAGACGAGAACGGCGGTCTCGCCACTGCCAGGCGCGGAAACCTATAAATAGGGGTCCTCCCCCCCTCATTTCCACACACCACAAGCTTCTAGCTCTGCCTTCTCTCTAAAACTTCTCTCTAGAATCCCTCCGACGCATTTCTGGAGTTTTTGAGTGTCTTTGAGAGCATTTTTCGGCGTTTAGAAGAGTTTCAGACGTCTTGTAGAGTGAAGGGCTGCCAAAAAGCACCCTATTTTTAAAGAAATATAAAAACAAAGTTTGTTTCGGAGGTTTAATTTCTTCCTCTCTACTTTTATTGCTTTAATTTAAATTATGCAATAAATTAGGGTCATGTAGTCATCACTTTAAATTCCGCATAATAAAAAGGGCAAAAGTATATTTTCCAGTTTACTTATTAACAATAAAAGCTGGCCTATCATAGGGAACCCGAAAGGGGCATCGTAAAAGGACTAATACTCCCTTTACATGTAACTAACTCCCTTACCCAACTCTGGTTCTAATGACCAAAGTTGGTTTTCGAAAACCAACGCCTTTTAAAAACCTTTTCCGATGTTTTCGGTAAAAACATCGGTGGTGACTCCATAGAACCCAAAATAAATAAGTCCTTGGGTTAGCCCGGTTATCGGACAACCTAAAGGCGTTGTAACCACCCATAAACACGCGAAAATCAAAAAGGTCGAAAAACCATCACGTCGCTCCGACCGACCTTCTCTTTTGAGACGGCGGCGACAGATGGCGACTGCACTGGGGAAGCCTCGAGAGTTGATCCCATTTAGTGATGGGCCAGCTTAAATAATAAATAAACCAAGAAAATAACACTTTTGCCCTTAACTTGTATTATAACATGTTTTAATGTTTGGCTTTAATAAATTGTTATTTGTTTATACTTACGCAATTGCTTGAAATATAAACTGCACACAATCCCTTGCACACAACAGTTCCCCCTATACCCCGGGGCAAGTGAGATAACCATAGGGAGTGGGTGGCAGGTACGATTCGCTGTAGTGAGGGCTTTGAGCCCACTAGTGTGATCAGAAACCACCACTCAAGGTGATAACCTTCCTCTTTTGGCAACAAGACAGACTATGGCCTTAGTGCTAAGCATAGTCAGACGGCTGGAGAGTGGGGACCCTATAATGGGGGCACCTTGGGGGCCTTAGCCTGGTGAGAACAGTTAGAACCAACCTTGGCCAATGCACTTTTCTACAGGAAAACCCTACCTCGTGATGAAAACGAAAATCTCGCCTGTTTGGGGATGATCGAATTGTGTGTGCATATGTTTGTTGCATTTGTCTGTTGCATAGCATAAACAAACAACAAAACAACAAAAACCAAATATATTTTTCACAAATAAACACCCTTATCTCGGTCAGTCTGCCTTTTAGCTAGCCTGGTTTCAGGTTCTTTGTAAGCTAAGTAGCCACGCAGTTGCGACAGAAGAGATAAGGAACGTTAAATATTCTTTCGCATAAAGCCACATTTTATCTCGGGCAGTCTGCCTTTTAGCTAGCCTGGTTTCAGGTTCTTTGTAAGCTAAGTAGCCACGCAGTTCCGACAGAAGAGATAAAAGGCTATAAAAACAAACAAATAAAATAAAAAGCAATAAACATCAAGATAAAAATCAAAATGCAAAATACCCGAAAATAAATAAATCAACTTCTGACAAAGTCAAAATCATTCATACCACATCATACCATGAGTAAAGAAAAACCAAGAGAGAAAATGAAAAAAAGTGATAGCGCATGCAGCATCATTCAAACAAAATCTCTCATGCAAAAACATATCCATGTTAGTTCAAGCACTCAACATGCATTAATAAACCTTTTTCGGGCATTCTAGAAAGTGGCTGGTCCTCTCCCTACTCGCACTCGTGCACAAAAGGCAAGAGCAATGGAAAATTTAGAAGAGCAGAACCGAAAGCTCACTGCGGAAGTCAATACCCTCCGCGAGCAAGTGGCCCAATTAATGGAGGTCGTACGCCAGGGTCAGAGCAAGGGCGAAGACCAAGCTTAACATATCCCTCCTCATGAGGAAGAAGAGGAGGAATACTTTTTTGGCGAGAAGGATGCTAAAATTGCACGCATCCTTACTCCAGAAGTCTCCAAACAACAACTCTCCGCCCTGGAGGAGAGGCTGAAGGCGGTCGAAGGGCATAACTTCGACGTCAAGGAGGTGGCCGACATGTGCCTCGTAAAGAACATCCGTTTTCCTCCCAAGTTTAAAATCCCGGACTTCCCCAAATACGCTGGGATGACCTGCCCAAAGAACCATCTTACGATGTACTGCCGTAAGATGGCCGCCCATGCTGAAAACGAAAAACTCCTGATCCACTGCTTCCAGGAGAGTCTGGCGGAAACAGCTCTCAACTGGTACATGCAGTTAGAGAGAGGGCAGGTCCAGAACTGGAAACAGCTGGCAGATGCTTTTCTCCGTCGTTACCGATACAACATCGATCTGACCCCCGATAGGTCAGATCTCAGAACTCTGAGCAAGAGGAACGACGAGCCCTTTAAAGCGTACGCCCAAAGGTGGAGGGAAATGGCAGCCCAGATAGAGCCTCCTTTTACGGACAAAGAAACAGTGGCTATGTTCATAGACTCACTGACCGGAGCGTACTACGATAAGGCAATAGCCAGTACCTCCAATCTCTTCTCGGACATAGTCACTGTAGGAGAAAGAGTGGAGCAAGGGCTGAGGAGTGGAAAAATAGCATGACCTTCTCCTTCCAGCGCCTCATTCAAAAAGCCCTTCAAAAAGCCCTTCCTCCACCCCTCAGACAGAGCGGCAGCCACAAAGAAAGGAGAGGAAGTTCACTCCTATTCCCACCTCCTACGCAAAGCTACTGCCCCAGCTAGTGGAAGCCAGCCTCTTGGCACGCGTTCCTCCCAAGAAGCAGCTAGAACCTCCCTATCCCGAATGGTACAAGCCCAATGAAAAATGTAGCTACCACTCGGATGCACCTGGGCATTCAACCGACAACTGCCTGACCTTGAAGTGTAAGGTCCAAGAATTAATTGACGCTGGTTGGATAACCTTTGATGCCTCTGCTTCCAGCACGGATGAAAAACCTCTGTCAAAGCCAGAGTAGCAGAGAGGGAGGACTGGGAGAATCAGCCCTAGGGTCTTTTCTTTTTAAGCTTTTCTCTATATCTCCTGCGGTCCCTGCCCGTGGCCGCAGGAATTTTGATTAAAAGGGCTTGTACATACATCTTCATCTTAATTAATATATGAGGCATTTTGTCATATTCATTCTTTTCCCTCTTCTATTTATTATTCTTTCAAAAATAAAATGAATAATAAAATCTATGACTAAAACAGAACCTAAAACACATCATGTCTATGATTGACGAATCTCTGTGGACCCCAGAAAGGGAAGGCGAATGGATTGAGTCCGACAGTGAGCAGGAGACCATTTCTCCGGATATGCGAAGAATGCTGGAAAACGAAACACACATCATGCAACCACATCAGGAAGAAATAGAAACTATTAATTTGGGAAAAGAGGATGAGGAGAAAAAGGTGAACATCGACACCCAAATGGAAAGTAGCATGAAAGAGGGATTGATACAGCTTCTGAAAGAATATATGGATGTATTTGCTTGGTCATATCATGGCATGCCTGGGCTCGACACGAGCATAGTGGAACACAAATTGCCACTGAAAGAGGGGTTTCGGCCTGTGAAACAAAAACTCAGGAGGATCAAACTCGACTGGTCCTTAATGATAAAGGAGGAGGTGCAAAGGCAATTGGATGCCAATTTCTTGGTAGTTTCCAGATACCCAGAATGGTTGGCCAACATAGTACCCGTCATCAAAAAGACCGGGAAGGTCAGGGTCTGCGTGGATTATAGGGACCTCAATCGAGCAAGTCCAAAGGACGACTTTCCGCTACCGCACATAGACACGCTGGTAGACCATACCGCTACCAAGCACAGAAAAGGAGGTCAGAGGTTTTCTAGGCCGAATTAATTACATTGCCCGTTTCATCGCATAGTTGACTGATAAATGTATACCCATCTTTAAACTGTTGCGCAAAAATCAGCCAACGGTGTGGAACGAAGAATGCCAACAAGCGTTCGACAAAATCAAAACTTGTTTAACCAATCCACCAGTGTTGGTACCACCCGTTGAAGAGAGACCTCTGATCCTATATTTGTCAATTCTTGAAGAGTCCATGGGGTGCGTGCTCGGCCAACACGATGAAACCGGAAAAAAGGAACGGGCCATTTATTATCTCAGTAAGAAATTCTCAGATTATGAAACCCGTTACACACCATTCGAAAAAACCTGTTGCGCATTGGTGGGGGTCACTCAACGTCTCAGACAGTATATGGCTCGGCATACAACATGGTTGGTCTCCAAAATGGATCCAATCAAATACCTCTTCGAGGAGCCCATTTTGACTGGAAGAATAGCTAGGTGGCAGGTTCTCCTCTCAGAATTTGACATTATTCATGTCACCCAGAAAGCTATTAAGGGCAGCCCCCTAGCAGATTATCTAGCCCATGGATCCACAGATGAATACCAGTCCTTACAAGATGACTTCCCCGATGAGCACATCATGCATATCGAACACGAAGAGACCAAAGAAGAGGCATGGACAATGTTCTTCGACGGGGCTTCAAACATGCTTGGACACGGGGTATGAGCTATTTTGATATCCCCCGAAAAGAAACACATTCCTGTAACAGCCAGGCTTAATTTTGATTGCACCAACAACATGGCCGAATACAAAGCATGTGCACTAGGAATCCGCGCGGCTTTAGATCATGGGGTCACTAAGCTCAAAATATTCGGTGATTCATCCCTTGTCATCTATCAACTTAAAGGTGAATGGGAAACCCGAAATACCAAATTAATCTCATATCTAAAGTACATCCGCGAGCTGGTCTCGAGAATGGAAAGCATCACTTTCCAGTACATCCCTCGGGAAGACAATCAAATTGCCGACGCCCTCGCCACTCTATCATCCATGTTTGCCCTGGACCAGGAACATGAGATGCCAATCATTCAAGTCAAACTGCATGATAAACAAGCTTTCTGCATGGCAGTAAATGGCGAGCACGATCAAAACCCCTGGTACCATGACATCAAGCGGTACCTCATGAAGGGCGAATACCCCGAAGGAATTAGTGATAATGATAAGCGAACCATTCGCAAAAGGGCCGTAGGGTTCACGTTGATTGAAGGAACCCTCTACAAAAAGAGCCCCGATTCCACCCTCCTAAGGTGTGTGGACCAAGAAGAAGCCCAAACCTTGATAAAAGAAATCCACAAGGGGACTTTTGGAACCCACGCACCCGGGCATGTCATGACAAAGAAAATCCTCAGGGCAGGGTACTATTGGTCCACGATGGAAGCTGATTGTCACCAATATGCCAAGAAATGTCACAAGTGCCAAGTATACGCCGATAACATTCACGTGCTGCCCGCACCTCTCAGTAACCTGGCTACACCATGGCCATTCTCTATGTGGGGCATGGATGTCATCGGACCCATTGAACCCAAAGCGTCTAATGGCCATCGCTTCATCTTGGTAGCAATCGACTATTTCACCAAGTGGGTTGAGGCGGCATCATACGCACATGTAACCCGGAAAGTGGTGACCACCTTCATCAAGAAAAACATTATGTGTCGGTACGACATCCCTCATAGGCTCATTACTGATAATGAGACCAATCTCAACAATAAAATGATGGAGGAATTATGCCAAGACTTCAAAATCCAGCACCACAATTCCTCTCCGTACCGACCAAAGATGAACGGTGCAGTAGAGGCAGCCAATAAAAATATCAAGAAAATCATCTAGAAAATGGTAGTCACCTACAAAGATTGGCATGAAATGCTTCCCTTTGCCTTACATGGTTACCGAACGTCGGTACGGACCTCCACAGGGGCTACCCCGTTTTCCCTCGTATACGGAATGGAAGCCGTACTACCAGTAGAGGTCGAAATACCCTCCCTACGAGTTATCATGGAAGCAAAATTGACAGAAGCTGAATGGGTCCAAAACCGGTATGATCAGTTGAACCTAATCGAAGAAAAACGGTTGGACGCCATATGTCGGGGGCAAGTTTATCAAAGGAAGATAAAAAAAGCCTACGACAAGAAGATCAACCCTCGCACTTTCCAAGAAGGGGATCTAGTGATAAAGAAGCTGCTTCCAACACAGAAAGACAAAATCGGGAAAAGGACAACAAACTACGAAGGGCCCTTTGTGGTCAAAAGAGCCTTCTCAGGAGGAGCCCTTATCCTCACCAACATGGACGGAGAAGAGCTCCGATACTCCGTCAATTCAGATGCAGTTAAGAAGTACTACGCCTAAAGACATTGCTCATGACCCGTCAGGATGAAAACTCGCAAAGAGCGTCTTGGGCAAAAGATAGGGTCTACATTCCTCGGTAGGACACGTCCTAGGCAAAAACTAGAGGTTTCAAAAAAAAAAAAAAAAAAGAAACAACAACAACAACAAAAAATAGAAAAAAGAGAAGAAGAGGAGAAAAACAGAGCAATGATTACCTTAGCCAAAAACCGCAAAGGCGACTAAGGTAATACCTTCACAAAAGCAAGCAGACCTCGCATAGTCTTCGCTCCAGATTCGAACATCTCAGCTGAAGTAACCGGGAAAAACGGGGAAACAGAGATCACAGACATGATTGTGGCGCCCTCATACAGTTTAGCCAACCTTGGCCAGCCTTGCTTACAAATTCTTTTGTAAATCCCCATGTAAAAATAAACCATTTGTTTATATCAATAAAATTGTCTTTCCTTCTCTATTACCTACTTGTGTGAATGCCTCTGTATTAATGAAATATGAGCATGAAACAAGCAATTCAAGAAAACATAAAAACGAGACGAATGACACCAACCAGGATCAAGCAAAAAGTGCAAGGCAGCCTGCTAGATCGAAAACCCGCAAAGGGCGGTCTAGGCAAAAGATAAGGCTTTCATAAAAAGAAAAGCCACCAAAAAATTAGACAAAAATCAAAAGCCCGCTAGATCGAAAACCCGCAAAGGGCGGTCTAGGCAAAAAAATAGGGTTAAAACAAAAGTGCGAAAGAATAGAGCAAAGAAGAAAGTACCAGTCACTACTTGGATGGCCATAAATAAAACAAATTGCATAAAAAGCATCCACGCACAAATAGTCGCACAAAAAATGACTTTGTCAAAAATAAAAGAAAATACTTCAGAAAAAAAAAACAAAAAATGAAAAGCATTCATACACATAAGGAGATTAGCTCCATGGTTGTGATTGAAAACGGGATCATCGAGATGATGCCCCGAGAAAGCGGAGCTGGTCGTCGATCAAGCGACTCATCAAAGTAGGAGCTTTTAGAAATCAAAGGCTCCCATCATCATTTTTTCTACCCAATAAAGGAGGGTACGATCATCCAAGAGAAGCCGACGGAAAGGCTTAGTTATCCCCAAGAGGATCCTTGCCTACTCCAGAGGCAACACAAAATCACTCCTCACGGCTCAACATTACCACTACATGAGTCATCGAGCACACTCACCCAAAGCCTTCTCCACACTCCCCAACGGAGAATGAAGGCTTCAAGAGCCCAAACCATCAATGACCCAACAAAGGGAAAGGAAAAAGCTAGCGTAACGAGAAAAAAACTTAAAAAGGAAAAAGGCATACGCTCAATAAGAAAAGCCAAAATCCTAAATCGCGAGAAAAAAGAGATAAAACCGCGAGGAAAAAAAAGGCAGGATCTCAAGCAATAAAATTTCGACTACCAAATCAAAGTTAAATAGAAAACAAGACTCAATTTGATCAGCCAGCAAGAGTCGGATAGTCGCCACCAAAAGTCAAAAATAAAAATCCCCAGCAACCAACAAAGCTGGATGAAACACAAAATCCCCGGTACAACCCGGATGACCATTCAAAGAGGTCCAAGAGCATCTACCGACAAACGGAAATCACTCCCCAAGGAGTGTCTGATCGGCGCATGATCAGAATCAGTAAGTCGCCACCATAGCCAAAGGATCAGCTACCGCAAGAAGGGGCATCCAGAGGCACCTAACCAGACGAGGGTTCATACTCGTCAGCCAAGGG
The DNA here is from genome assembly GCA_963425845.1 of Sphenostylis stenocarpa. Classification (NCBI taxonomy): domain Eukaryota; kingdom Viridiplantae; phylum Streptophyta; class Magnoliopsida; order Fabales; family Fabaceae; genus Sphenostylis; species Sphenostylis stenocarpa. Next base: position 28,847,177 of record OY731401.1, on the reverse strand, counting down.
GTCAACTACCGCGTCAAAGGAGCATCCCAAGGTTTCACATCGGCGCATGAGCTAGAGCTGTAAGCCGCCACCACAGCCAGAGGATCGACTCACCGCAAGATGGAGCATCCGGAGGCTAAACACCAGATGGGGGTGTGTACTCATTGGGCCTTACAAAAGGGGGCTTACCAGGCGGGGGTTCATACTCGTCAAACACCAGATGGGGGTGTGTACTCATCAGGCCTTACAGAAGGGGCTTACCGGGCGAGGGTTCATACTCGTCAAACCAGGTGGGGGTTCGTGCTCATCAGCCGAAGGGGTCAGCTACCGCGACAAAGGAACATCCTGGAAGCGCACAACACAAAATCTCCCCAGAAGATCATCCGCCGCAAAGACGGAATATCTGAAGGGAAACTGGGCAAGAGGGTCAACTCCTTTACCCTCCAGTCGATCACCTTGGCACAAAAGGCCAGCAGTCGACTGGTCGGGTAAAGGGGGGGTAGCTGTAGACCCCAAATCTTGCCCGACCTCCAAATAAAGACCAGAAGACCTCCTATTTGAAGATGGATAAAGCCTAACAAGCCATTAGGAGAGACTATTAGGCCCCATACTAAGATAGGAGGGAGTTTCTGTACGAAAAATAAGTTTTCTCGCCTCTTTAGGACGAGACCGCCGTCTCGCCTCAGGCAAGTGGCGAGACCGCCGTCTCGTTTGATGAGACGGCGGTCTCGCCACCTGCGAATGGCGAGACAGCGGTCTCGTTTGACGAGACGGCGGTCTCGCCACCTACGTAGGACGAGACGGCGGTCTCGACCCTGTCAGACGAGAACGGTGGTCTCGCCACTGCCAGACGTGAAAACCTATAAATAGGGGTCCTCCCCCCCTCATTTCCACACACCACAAGCTTCTAGCTCTGCCTTCTCTCTAAAAGTTCTCTCTAGAATCCCTCCGACGCATTTCCGGAGTTTCTGAGTGTCTTTGAGAGCATTTTTAGGCATTTAGAAGAGTTTCAGACGTCTTGTAGAGTGAAGGGCTGCCAAAAAGCACCCTCTTTTTAAAGAAATATAAAAACAAAGCTTGCTTCGGAGGTTTAATTTCTCCCTCTCTACTTTTATTGCTTTAATTTAAATTATGCAATAAATTAGGGCCATGTAGTCATCACTTTAAATTCCGCATAATAAAAAGGGCAAAAGTATATTTTCCAGTTTACTTATTAACAATAAAAGCTGGCCTATCATAGGGAACCCGAAAGGGGCATCGTAAAAGGACTAATACTCCCTTTACACGTAACTAACTCCCTTACCCAACTCTGGTTCTAATGACCAAAGTTGGTTTTCGAAAACCAACGCCTTTTAAAAACCTTTTCCGATGTTTCCGGTAAAAACATCGGTGGCGACTCCATAGAACCCAAAATAAATAAGTCCTTGGGTTAGCCCGGTTATCGGACAACCCAAGGACACCTTTCGAAAACCTTGCCCCTAAGTTAGCCCGGTTATCGGACAACCTAAAGGCATTGTAACCACCCATAAAAACACGAAAATCAAAAGGGTCGAAAAACCATCGCGTCGCTCCGACCGACCTTCTCTTTTGAGACGGCGGCGACAACAATGTTTCCTAGCATGTAAGGAATGAAAATCAGAAACATACTCATCAATAACATCATCAATGATCTCAACACGAAAAACAGAATGACACTCAGATGGATGTTTCATAGTATCCAGAATATTGAAATGGACAATAATATCACCAAATTCCATGGACAATGTACCATCATACACATTAATCTTGGTTCGGGCTGTTTTCAAAAATGGTCTGCCTAAAATGATTGGGACAGATCCATGGGAGAATCCCTCCTCCATATAAAGCACATAGAAATGAACAGGAAAAATGAGTTCACCAACCGAACTAAGACATCCTCAATGAAACCTGTAGGGTGGGCTACACTCCTATTTGCCAGTTGTATCACCACACCCATAGGTTGCAGAGGTCCAAGAGATAAAGAATTAAAAATGGACAAAGGCATAACATTAATTGAAGCACCCAAATCAAGCATGGCATTCTCAAATTTATTATTTCCAATAATACAAGGTATGCAGAATGTACATTTCTCAAGAATGTAAGGAATAGATTTACCTATCAAAGCAGACACATTTCTGCCCATGCTGATTGTCTCACTGCCCTTCATCTTCCTCTTGTGGGTGCACAACTCCTTTAAGAATTTAGCATATTTGGGAATTTGCTTGATGGCATCAAGCAGAGGTATGTTCACCTCAACTTTCCTGAAGGTCTCCAGAATCTCTTTATCAACCTCTTCCATCTTTTTGCTTGGAATTGCTTTGGGAGGGAATGGAAGGGGGATAGGAGGCTGTTGCAGGTCAGAACTGGGGCTGGAAGAAGGTCCATCTATATGCAATTTTCGGCTACCAACTGGTTGCTCAGGTGCAAGAACTGAGGTAGCTACAAATGAGGGTGGAGGTGTTGTAGTGGGTATGTCAATCTGTTTCCCTGACCTCAATGTGATGGCACTCACATTCTTAGGATTAACCACGATGCGTGCAGGGAGCTTGTCCGAATTTTGATTTTGCAATTGATTCACGGCGGTAGCTAGTTGACCAATCTGGTTGGTTAAACTCTGAATGGAGGCATCATTTTTCTGTTGGTACTGTATGTTCATCTCAGCCATTTGTTTGACCAATTCCTCTAATGAAGGTGAAGAAGGTTGAGGAGCTAGTGATTCATTTTGCTGCCTCTGATATTGTTGTTGCATTGGTGGAGGCATATAAGGTCTGCTTGGACCAGCAAAATTCTGAAATGGTGGTGGTGGCAAAGGATTCTGCTGCTGTTGGTGCTGCTGATTGGACCATCTCAGATTTGGGTGATTCCTCCACCCTGGATTGTATCTATTGCTTGAGAGGTCAGAATTTGCCTGTTGGTTTGGAGCCCTATTATTGAAAATTTTTATTGCATAAGCTTGTGGATCTCCAGAACCTGTAGACTCATGCAATAATTAGCAGCAATCAGTGGGATGCTCAATTGAAGTACAAATGCCACAAACCCTTGCAGGTGGTGCAGGTCTCTAATTTGCAGCAAGTTGGGAGACTTGGGTGGTGAGGGCATCAATCTTACTTTCTAGCTTCTTCTCCACTAAATTTGATGAACCCATATCATGTACACCTCTAAGGACTATGGCATCACTCCTCATGTTAAATTGCTGGGAATTGGACGCCATTTTCTCAATTAAACCTCTAGCAGCAGCAGGTGTCATGTCTCCTAAAGCTCCTCCACTAGCTGCATCTATCATACCCCTATCCATTATGTTCATCCCCTCATAAAAGTACGACAGCAGTAGTTGTTCTGATATTTGGTGGTGAGGGCAACTTGCACAAAGTCTCTTGAACCTCTCCCAATACTCGTATAAGCTCTCTCCCATCTCGTTGCACGATACCTGATATATCCTTCCCGATGGCGGTGGTCCTGGAAGCGGGGAAAAATTTCTCTAGAAAGACTCTCTTCGAGATCATCCCAGCTCATTATGGAACCAGGAGCTAAGTAGTACAACCGAGTCTTTGGCAAGATCCTCCAAAGAGAAAGGAAAAACCTTCAGGTATATGTGATCTTCAGGAACATTTTGTGGCTTCATGGTGGAGCAGACTATATGGAACTCCTTGAGATGCTTGTGTGGATCCTCACCTACACGACCATGAAACTTGGGCAACAAATGGATTCGTCCAGTTTTAAGCACAAATGGTACATCCTCTTCGGGGTATTGGATACATAAATTTGCATAAGTGAAATCGAGTGCGGCCATCTCCACTGAGAGTCCTCTCACGAGGTCCAATAGGTTGATCACCCATGTTATTAGTTTGGAAATTATCAGAAGAAGGTATATTAGGTGCAGTACTCTCACTATGACTATCTAATGGTTCGAGACTCAAGAGATGAATTCCTAGAATGTCTAACTAATCTATGAAAGGTTACGTCTATCTCGGGATCAAAAGGTTGTAAAAGGTCAGGATTGCTCTTAGTCATGCACTATATTCAACAATTCATGTATTTCCCAAGAGTTAAAAAAAATTCTAAAAAGAAATCAATTATTTACTAGAATGACAACGGTAGACCGTGAATAAGTACACCAGGTAGGTTCCTAGGAAAGAGAGGTGAGTCACTAATGGACACACTTAAGTACCAAGTCGTTCCTAGCCGAGAACCCTCCTAGACATGCACTTTCACACTACCAAGCTATATGTAGAGTTTCCTTTGAGAATGGAAATTATAATTTTTTTTAAATAAAACTAGAAAAAAAATTAGAGATGAAATTGTTTTTTTGAATTATTATTTATATTTCTTTTTTTATTTTTATTTTTATTTTTATTTTTATTTTTATTTTTTTATTTTTTTAACCCAAAAGAGTTTTAGAACAACAGTGGGCTATCAAAATAGTATTAAGAGAAGTAAGAATGTTAAATTAAATAGAAAATCAAATAAAATATTCAATTAACTGAAAATCAAATAAAATATCCAAATAACAAGCAAACTAAATAAAATATTCAAATAACTGAAAATCAAATAAAATATTTAAATAACTGAAAATTAAATAAAATATTCAAATAACAGCAAATCAAATAAAATATTCAAATAACTGAAAATCAAATAAAATATTTAAATAACTAAAAATCAAATAAAATATCCAAATAACAACAAATCAAATAAAATATCCAAATAACTTAAAATCAAATAAAATATTTAAATAACTGAAAATCAAATAAAATATTCAAATAACAGACAAATCAAATAAAATATTAAAAACTAGCAATCAAATAAAATATTCAAATAATTGAAAATCAAATAAAATATTCAAATAACTGAAAATCAAATAAAATATTTAAATAACTAAAAATCAAATAAAATATCCAAATAACGAGCAAATCAAATAAAATATCCAAATAACTTAAAATCAAATAAAATATTTAAATAACTGAAAATCAAATAAAATATTCAAATAACAGCAAATCAAATAAAATATTAAAATAACTGAAAATCAAATAAAATATTAAAATAACTAAAAATCAAATAAAATATTTAAATAACTAAAAAATAAAATAAAATAAAAACAAAAAAACATAAACAAAAAATAAAAAATAAAAAATAAAAATTGAAAACCTAGACAAAAATCTTGGTCCCAAGCAGTGGCGCCAAATTTGATCGATGTCGTACTCGGTCAAATAATTAAAACAGATAAATGTAGTACTAGGAAGCTTTCCTAGGTCGTCTCCCAAAGACCACAAATTTCTATCAAAGCTTATCAATTTTTAAATTTAGAACAGTAAAAAAAAAAGGTTTTTCAAAATTAAAATATTAGATGAAACAGAACAAAAGCAGATTATAAAAATGCGGATTAAAAACAGATAAAAATGCAATTGATTTCCTAATTCTAATGCAGTGTCACTTATCCTAGATTATGAAATTAATTCGAAATTAACCAACTAAGCGAATATAAATCCCAAATTATATTCTAATTCGAAATTAATCAACTAAGCAAAGATTAATCTCAAAATAGCTTTAACCCTTGTTCCAATTCAAAATTAACCAACTAAGCGAAGATTAATCCCAAATTTTCCTTAACCCTTATTCCAACATGAAATTAACCAACTAAGCGAAGATTAACCCCAAATTATCCTTATACAATTAAGCATTGCATACATCACATAATCTCATCTCTAACACAGAATTAAGCAAACTGTGATATTAGTTTCTGTTTATTAAGCATAAACAGATTATAATTCAACACTGAGATTAGAAGATGAAGAGTTAAGAGAACAAACAAAATGAAATTGAAGAACAAAACCTCAAAGATCTACTTGCATTCTTCTCAGAAAATTAATACAAAGATTTAGCTATCCATGGAAAGTTGAAAACGCAATAGAAGAAACATAATTAAAATCGAAACAAGAATTTAAAAATAATGACAGAAGATAAACAAACTTGAATATAAATTGCAGAAGATGAAAGGCGGTTGTGTGGTGGTTGGGTAGTCCTTGTGTGATGTGTGTTGGGTGATGTGTGATGTGCCTCTCTTATATAAATAACCCTAACCCTAATCTTAATCTAGGTTTGGGCCTAACTAATCCACAAAACACATCACAAGTTGGTTTCAGTCAGGTCCGTGAACTTCAAACACGTGTAGTATTTGCAATACTTATCCATGTAGACCCCAAATCTTGCCCGGCCTCCAAATAAAGTCAGAAAGCTTCCTATTTGAAGACGGCCGGAGCTTAACAAGCCACTAGGAGAGACTATTAGGCTCCCGTACCAAGATAGGAAGGTTTTTTGGCCCAAAATAAAGTTTCTCGCCCTGAAGGGACGAGACCGCCGTCTGGGAATACCAGACTGCCGTCTCGTTTCAACGCCAGGACGAGACCGCCGTCTCGATTTTCCAGACGGTTGTCTCGACACTCGCAAAAATGAGACGGCGGTCTGGGTTTTCCAGACGGCGGTCTCGATTCTCGCCAAGTCGAGACGGTGGTCTGAATTTTCCAGACGGCGGTCTGAATTTTCCAGACGGCGGTCTCGACCCCGTGACATGAGCGAGACGGCGGTCTCGAATTACGAGACGGCGGTCTCGACCTTGTCAGGCGAGAACGGCGGTCTGGACCCTGACAGCGCGAAAAACTATAAATAGGGGTTCTCCCCCCCCCTCATTTACGGACCAAGCAGCAAGAGCTCTCCCTTCTCTCTAGATTTTCTCTCTCTAAGAATCCCTCCGAGGCATTTCCGGAGTTTCTGAGAGTCTTTAGGCATAGACTGAGCGTTCTAAATCTTCTTAAGAATCCCTCCGAGGCATTTCCGGAGTTTCTGAGAGTGTAGAGTGAAGGGTTGCCAAAACGCACCCTCTTTTTGAATATAAAGCTTGCTTTGGAGGTGCATATCCTCATTCTCTATTCTTTAAAATTACTGCTATTTAAATTATGCAATAGAAGCTAGGGCGATGTAGTCACATATTTAAATACCGCATAATAAAAGGGTAAAAGCGCAATTTTCCAAGTTTAATTATTCGCAAATAGCCGGCCTATCATAGGGAACCCGAAAGGGGCGTCGTAAAGGGACTAATACTCCCTTTATACGTAACTAACTCCCTTACCCAACTCTGGTTCTAATGACCAAAGTTGGTTTTCGAAAACCAACGCCTTTTCAAAACCCCTTTTCCGATGTTTACGGTAAAAATATCGGTGGCGACTCCATAGAACCCAAAACAAGTCCTTGGGTTAGCCCGGTTGTCGGACAACTCAAGGACACTTTTCGAAAACCTCGTCTCTAGGTTAGCTCGGTTATCGGACAACCTAAGGACGTTGTAACCACCAATAAAAAATGCGAAAATCAAAAGAGTCGAAAAACCATCGCGTCGCTCCGACCGCACCCCCATTTTCGGGGAGGCGGCGACAGATGGCGACTTCACTGGGGAAGCCTAGAGAGTTGATCCCATTTAGTGATGGGCTGGCTTAAAAATAATTAAACCAAGAAAATAAGCGCTTTTACCCTGCCTTGTATTATAACATGTTTTATTGTTTGGCTTTCAATAAATTGTTGTTTGTTTATACTTACGCAATTGCTTGATATATAAATTGCACACAAGTCCCTTGCACACTACAGTTCCCTCTATACCCGGGGGCAAGTGAGAAAACCATAGGGAGTGGGTGGCAGGTACGGTTCACTGCAGTTAGGGCCTTGTGCCCACCAGTGTGATCGGAAACCACCACTCAAGGTGATAACCTTCCTCTTTTGGCAACAAGACCGACTCTGGCCTTAGTGTTGAGCATGGTCGGACGGCTGGAGAGTGGGGACCCTATAATGGGGGCACCTTGGGGGCCTTAGCCTGGTGAGAACAGTTAGAACCAACCCTTGCCAATGCACTTTTCTGCAGGAAAACCCTACCTCGTCATAAAACGGAATCTCGCCTGTTCGGGGATGATCGAATTGTGTGAACATATGATTGTTGCATTTGTGTGTTGCATAGCATAAACAAACAACAGAACAAAATCACAAAAAAATATTTCACAAATAAACGCCCTTATCTCGGACAATCTGCCTTTTAGCTAGCCTGGTTTCAGGTTCTTTGTAAGCTAAGTAGCCACGCAGTTCCGACAAAAGAGATAAGGGACGCTAAAATATTCTTTCTCATGAAGCCACATTTTATCTCGGACAGTCTACCTTTTAGCTAGCCTGGTTTCAGGTTCTTTGTAAGCTAAGTAGCCACGCAGTTCCGACAGAAGAGATAAAAGGCTATAAAATAAACAAATAAAATACAAAAACATCAAAAATATATAAATAAACAAACTTCTGACAAAGTCAACCCATCCATATTACATCATGAGTAAAGAAAAAACAAAGAGAGAAAATAAAAATGAGAGTGCATTCAACATCATTTAAATAAAACCTCTCATACATAAGCATACTCATGATAGCTTAAGCACTCAACATGCATTAATAAAACTTCTTGGACATTCTAGAAAGTGGCTGGTCCTCTCCCCACTCGTACTCGTGCGCAAAAGGCTAAGGCAATGGAAAATCTAGAGGAGCAAAACCGGAAGCTCACTGCAGAGGTTAATATCCTCCGCGAGCAGGTGGCCCAATTAATGGAGGTCGTGCGCCAGGGCCAGAGCAAGGGCGGCGAGGGCCAAGCTGAGCATATCCCTTCTCATGAAGAGGAGGAGGAAGAAGAACACTTCTATGGCGATAAGGATGTTAAGACCGCTCGCATCCTTACCCCAGAAATATCCAAACAACAACTCTCCGCCCTAGAAGAGAGGCTGAAGGCGGTCGAAGGGCATAACTTCGACGTCAAGGAGGTGGCTGACATGTGCCTCATAAAGGACATCCGTTTCCCTCCCAAATTCAAGGTCCCGGACTTCCCCAAGTACGCCGGGCTGACCTACCCTAAGAACCATCTTACGATGTATTGCCGTAAGATGGCCGCCCATGCTGACAACGAGAAACTCCTGATCCACTGCTTTCAGGAGAGTCTGGCGGACACGGCTCTCAACTGGTACATGCAGTTGGAGAGAGGGCAGGTCCAGAACTGGAAGCAGCTGGCAGACGCTTTCCTCCGTCACTACCGTTATAACATTGATCTGACACCCGACAGGTCAGATCTTAGAGCGCTGAGCAAGAGGAACGACGAGCCCTTTAAAGTGTATGCCCAAAGGTGGAGGGAAATGGCAGCCCAGATAGAGCCTCCTTTGACGGACAAGGAAACAGTGGCTATGTTCATCGACTCACTGACAGGAGCGTACTACGACAAGGCAATAGCCAGTACCTCCAACCTCTTCTCGGACATAGTCACTGTAGGCGAGAGGGTGGAGCAAGGACTGAGGAGCGGGAAGATCGCACAGTCTTCCCAAGTTGGTGTCTCCTTCAGGAAGCCCGCCGGCAAGAAGAAGGACGAGTCTGTGCACACAATCAATTTTGTCACTCCTTCTTCTACCCCACAAACGCCCAAGCAGCCCCGCAAGAAAGAAAGGAAGTTCACTCCAATCTCCACTTCCTACGGGCTGCTGCTACCTCAACTGCTGGAGGCTAAACTCCTGACCTGCGCCCCTCCCAAGAAACAGTTGGAGCCTCCCTACCCCGAATGGTATAAGCCGAACGAAAAGTGCGCTTACCATTCGGGCGCACCCGGTCACTCTACAGAGAACTGCTTGGCCCTTAAGTATCGGGTTCAAGAGTTAATCGATGCCGGGTGGATTACTTTTGACGCCTCTGCTTCTAGTACCGATGACAAACCTCTGTCGAAGCCAGAGTAGCGAAGAGGGAGGACTGGGAGGACCGGCCCTAGGGTTTCTTTTTTAAGCTTTCTCTATATCTCCTGCGGTCCCCGCCCGTGGCCGCAGGAATTTTGATTAAAAGGGCTTGTACATACATCTTCATCTTCATTAATATACGAGGCATTTTTGTCATATTCTTTCTTTTCTCTCTTCTATTTATTATTCTTTCAAAAAATAAATTGAATAATAAAATCTATGACTAAAACAGAACCTAAAACGCATCATGTCTATGATTGATGAATCCCCATGGACTCCGGAAACGGAAGGCGAATGGACTAAGTCCGACAGTGAGCAGGAGACCATTTCTCCGGACATGCAAAGGATGCTGGAAAAAGAAACACGCATCATACAACCACATCAGGAAGAAATAGAAACTATCAATTTGGGAAAAGAGGATGAGGATAAAAAGGTGAACATCGGCACCCAAATGGAAAATAGTACGAAGAAGGGATTAATACTGCTCCTAAAAGAATATATGGATGTATTCGCTTGGTCATACCATGACATGCCGGGGCTTGACACGAGCATAGTGGAACACAGATTGCCACTAAAAGAGGGGTTCCGACCTGTAAAGCAAAAACTCAGGAGAATTAAACCCGACTGGTCCTTAATGATAAAGGAGGAGGTGCAAAGACAGTTGGATGCCAATTTCCTGGTAGTTTCCAAGTACCCAGAATGGTTGGCCAACATAGTACCCGTCATCAAAAAGACCGGGAAGGTCAGGGTCTGCGTGGATTATAGGGACCTCAATCGAGCAAGTCCAAAGGACGACTTTCCCCTACCACATATAGACACGCTGGTGGACCATACCGCTACTAACACTTTGTATTCCTTCATGGATGGGTACGCAGGGTACAACCAGATCAAACTGGCCGTGGAGGATAAAGAGAAAACCTCCTTCATTACACCATGGGGCACTTTCTGCTATCGGGTAATGTCGTTCGGACTCAAGAATGCAGGGGCTACCTACCAAAGGGCTATGGTCACGCTGTTCCATGACATGATCCACAAAGAAATAGAAGTATATGTGGACGACATGATCGCCAAGTCCAGAAATGAAATGGATCACATTCAATATCTCCGAAAACTTTTTGATCGACTTCGGAAGTATCAACTTAAGCTAAACCCGGCAAAATGCACTTTCGGAGTACGGTCAGGAAAACTCCTAGGGTTCATTGTCAGCGAGAGAGGAATTGAGGTGGACCCCGACAAAACCAAGGCAATTTTGGAAATGTCTCCACCGAGCACGGAAAAGGAGGTCAGAGGTTTTCTGGGCCGGATAAACTACATTGCCCGTTTCATTGCACAATTAACAGATAAATGTATCCCCATCTTTAAACTGTTGCGCAAGAATCAGCCAACGGTGTGGAACGAAGAATGCCAACAGGCGTTTGATAAAATCAAAACCTGTTTAACCAATCCACCAGTATTGGTACCACCCGTTGAAGGGAGACCTCTGATCCTATATTTGTCGATTCTCGAGGAGTCAATGGGATGTGTGCTCGACCAACACGATGAAACTGGGAAAAAGGAACGGGCCATTTACTATCTCAGTAAAAAATTCTCAGATTATGAAACCCGTTATACACCATTCGAAAAAACATGTTGCGCATTGGTGTGGGTCACTCAACGCCTCAGGCAGTACATGGCTCGACATACAACATGGTTGGTTTCCAAAATGGACCCAATCAAATACCTCTTCGAGAAGCCCATCTTGACCGGAAGAATAGCTAGGTGGCAAGTTCTTCTCTCAGAATTTGACATTATCCATGTCACCCAGAAAGCTATTAAAGGAAGTCCCCTAGCGGATTATCTAGCCCATGGATCCACAGATAAATACCAGTCTTTGCAAGATGACTTCCCCGATGAGCATATCATGCACATCGATCACGAAGAGACCAAAGAAGAAGCATGGACCATGTTTTTCGATGGAGCTTCAAACATGCTTGGACACGGGGTAGGAGCTATTTTGATATCCCCTGAAAAGAAACATATTCCTGTAACGGCCAGACTTAATTTCGATTGTACCAACAACATGGCCGAATACGAAGCATGCGCATTGGGAGTCCAAGCAGCTTTAGATCATGGGGTCACTAAGCTCAAAATATTTGGTGATTCATCCCTCGTCATATACCAACTTAAAGGTGAATGGGAAACCCAAAACGCCAAATTGATCCCATATCTAGAGCACATCCAAGAGTTGGTCTCAAGAATGGAAAGCGTCACTTTCCAGTACATCCCTCGGGAAGACAACAAAATTGCTGACGCCCTCGCCACTCTATCATCCATGTTTGCCCTGAACCAGGAGCATGAGATGCCAATCATTCAAGTTAAACTACACGATAAACAAGCTTTCTGCATGGCAGTAAATAACGAGCGCGATCAAAACCCCTGGTACCACGACATCAAGCGGTACCTCATGAAGGGAGAATACCCCGAGGGGATCAGTGATAATGATAAGCGAACCATTCGCAAAAGGGCCATAGGGTTCACATTGATTGAAGGAACCCTCTACAGAAAGAGCCCCGATTCCACCCTATTAAGGTGTGTGGACCGAGAAGAAGCCCAAACACTGATAAAAGAAATCCACAAAGGGACTTTCGGAACCCACGCACCCGGGCATGTCATGGCAAAGAAAATCCTCAGGGCAGGGTACTATTGGTCCACGATGGAAGCTGATTGTCACCAACATGCCAAGAAATGTCATAAGTGCCAAGTATACGCCGATAACATTCATGTGCCGCCCGCACCTCTCAGTAACCTGGCTACACCATGGCCATTTTCCATGTGGGGCATGGATGTCATCGGACCCATCGAACCCAAAGCATCTAACGGCCATCGCTTCATATTGGTGGCAATCGACTATTTCACCAAGTGGGTTGAGGCGGCATCATACGCACACGTAACCCGGAAAGTGGTGACCACCTTCATCAAGAAAAACATTATATGTCGGTACGGCATCCCTCATAGGCTCATTACTGATAATGGGACCAACCTCAACTATAAGATGATGGAGGAATTATGCCAAGACTTCAAAATCCAACATCACAATTCCTCTCCGTACCGACCAAAGATGAATGGTGCAGTAGAGGCAGCCAATAAAAATATCAAGAAAATCATTCAGAAGATGGTGGTTACCTATAAAGACTGGCATGAAATGCTTCCTTTTGCCTTGCATGGCTACCGAACATCAGTACGGACCTCCACAGGGGCTACCCCGTTTTCCCTCGTATACGGAATGGAGGCCGTGCTACCGGTAGAGGTTGAAATACCCTCCCTACGAGTTGTCATGGAAGCTAAATTGACAGAAGCTGAATGGGTCCAGAACCGGTATGATCAATTAAACCTAATCGAAGAAAAACGACTGGACGCCATATGTCGGGGGCAAGCTTATCAGCGGAAAATCAAGAAGGCCTACGACAAGAAGGTCAATCCCCGCACTTTCCAAGAAGGAGATCTAGTAGTAAAGAAACTGCTTCCAGCCCAGAAAGACAAAATTGGGAAATGGGCAGCCAACTACGAAGGACCCTTTGTGGTCAAGCGAGCCTTCTCGGGAGGAGCCCTTATCCTCACCAATATGGACGGAGAAGAGCTCCAGATATCCTATCAACTCGGATGCGGTAAAAAAATACTACACCTAAAGACATTGCTCATGACCCGTCAGGATGAAAACTCGCAAAGAGCGTCCTGGGCAAAAGATAGGGTAGATATTCCTCGCTAGGACACGTCCTAGGCAAAAATTGGAGGTGCAAAAAAAAAAAAAAAAAATGAATGAAAGAGCAATGATTACCTTAGCCGAAAACCGCAAAGGCGACTAAGGTAATACCTCCACTTCGCATAGTCTTCACTCCGGGCACGGGCATCTCAAGCTGAAGGGACCGGGAGAAATGGGGAAACAAAGATCACGAGACATGATTGTGGCACCCTCATACGGTTTAGCCAACCCTGGCCAACCATGCTTACAAATTCTTTTGTAAAACCCCCATGTAAAAATAAACCATCTGGTTACATAAATAAAATCGTCTTTCTCTCTTTACCTACTTGTGTAAATGCCTCTATATTAACGAAATATGAGCATGCATAAAACAAGCAATTCAAGAAAGCATAAAAAACAAAAGACGCACATCACCAACCAGGGCCATCCCAAGAAAAATACAGGGTAGCCTGCTAGATCGAAAACCCGCAAAGGGCGGTCTAGGCAAAAGATAAGGCTTTCGTAAAAAGAACAAGCCCATAAGAATGCCTCACACGAAGAATTAAAACCCGCTAGATCGAAAACCCGCAAAGGGCGGTCTAGGCAAAAGATAGGGTCAAAACAAAAAGTAAAGACAAAAATCACGAGAGAACAAAAAAAAGGGAAAGTACCGGTCACTTTCTAAATGTCCTCAAATAAAATTGCATTAACAGCATCCACACACAAATAGTCGCACAAGAATGACTTTGTCAAAAGTAAAACAAACAAAAATACTATAGGAAAACAAAAAGCATTCAGTCTCATGCTTGCATTCATGAAAAACAACCAAAAAAAAGGGGGGGGTATCCCGGTATGAATTCACCGACCTTCTTGCACTAACCAAAAAGCTTTACCTTTGCCTTCCTTTACAAAAGCCAGCGTACCAAAAGAAGCTTAAAAAGGAAAAAGGCACACGCTCAAGAAAAAGCCAGAATCCAAAATCGCGAGAAAAAAGAAATAAAACCGCGAGAAAAAGGCAGGACAAAAATTAAGACTACCTCAACCAATAAAAACCGACTACCAATCAAAAGTCAAACACAAAAAGAAGACCCGACCAGCAAGAGTCGGATAACCACCAACAAAAAATCAAAAGAACTAAAATCCCCAGCAATCAATGAAGCTGGATGAACAACAAACCAAAACCCCGGTACAGTCCGGATGACCATTCAAGAAGACCAAGAATATCTACCAGAGAGTCGGCGCATGAGCTACCCGAGCAGTAAGCCGCCACCACCACCAGTCCTACGCAACGGACTGTACCAGCCTGATAGGGGGTTTATACCTATCAACCAGTACGCAAGCGCGCCGAGACGGCGCATGGGCCACCTGAACTGTAAGCCGCCATTACCACCCTGATGGGGGGTTCATACCCATCCGGTCCCACACAACGGACCGTACCACCCTGATGGGGGGTTCATACCCATCCAGTCCCACACAACGGACCGTACCAGCCTGATGGGGGGTTCATACCCATCCAGTACCACACAACGGACTGCAACTACCAGCCTGATGGGGGGTTTATACCCATCAACCGAAGGATCGGCTACGTCAAGAGGTTCTACCACTCATCAACCGAAGGATCGGCTACGTCAAGAGTAGTATCTGGAGGTTCTACCACGTGTCAACCAAAGGGATCGACTACGTCAAGAGTAGTATCCTAGAGGCGCACAAACACAACATCTCCCCAGAGGATCATCCGCCACAAGACGGGACGTCCGAAGGGTAGCCGGGCAAGAGGGTCAACTCCTTTACCTTCCTGTCAATCTGTCTGGCACAACAGGCCAACAGTTGACTAGTCAGGTAAAGGGGGGGCAGCTGTAGACCCCAAATCTTGCCCGGCCTCCAAATAAAGTCAGAAAGCTTCCTATTTGAAGACGGTCGGAGCTTAACAAGCCACTAGGAGAGACTATTAGGCTCCCGTACCAAGATAGGAAGGTTTTTTGGCCCAAAATAAAGTTTCTCGCCCTGAAGGGACGAGACCACCGTCTGGGAATACCAGACCGCCGTCTCGTTTCAACGCCAGGATGAGACCGCCGTCTCAATTTTCCAGACGGCGGTCTCGACACTCGCAAAAACGAGACGGCGGTCTGGGTTTTCCAGACGGCGGTCTCGATTCTCGCCAAGTCGAGACGGCGGCCTGAATTTTCCAGACGGCGGTCTCGACCCCGTGACATGAGCGAGACGGCGGTCTCGAATTACGAGACGGCGGTCTCGACCCTGTCAGGCGAGAACGACGGTCTGGACCCTGACAGCGCGAAAAACTATAAATAGGGGTTCTCCCCCCCCTCATTTACGGACCAAGCAGCAAGAGCTCTCCCTTCTCTCTAGATTTTCTCTCTCTAAGAATCCCTCCGAGGCATTTCCGGAGTTTCTGAGCGTCTTTAGGCATAGACTGAGCGTTCTAAATCTTCTTCAGAATCCCTCCGAGGCATTTCCGGAGTTTCTGAGAGTGTAGAGTGAAGGGTTGCCAAAACGCACCCTCTTTTTGAATATAAAGCTTGCTTTGGAGGTGCATATCCTCATTCTCTATTCTTTAAAATTACTGCTATTTAAATTATGCAATAGAAGCTAGGGCGATGTAGTCACATATTTAAATACCGCATAATAAAAGGGTAAAAGCGCAATTTTCCAAGTTTAATTATTCGCAAATAGCCGGCCTATCATAGGGAACCCGAAAGGGGCGTCGTAAAGGGACTAATACTCCCTTTATACGTAACTAACTCCCTTACCCAACTCTGGTTCTAATGACCAAAGTTGGTTTTCGAAAACCAACACCTTTTCAAAACCCCTTTTCCGATGTTTACGGTAAAAATATCGGTGGCGACTCCATAGAACCCAAAACAAGTCCTTGGGTTAGCCCGGTTTTCGGACAACTCAAGGACACTTTTCGAAAACCTCGTCTCTAGGTTAGCCCGGTTATCGGACAACCTAAGGACGTTGTAACCACCAATAAAAAACGCAAAAATCAAAAGAGTCAAAAAATCATCGCGTCGCTCCGACCGCACCCCCGTTTTCGGGGAGGCGGCGACAATCCAAATAAGCAATTTTGGTCTCCTTTGAAAGCCTTTTGAGGTAGCTTTAAAACGCCACTATTTCTACTATTTTCGGAGGTCTAATGAATTTAAGAGACTTAAATTACTGAAGCATGTCCATTGGGTCGGCCTGGTGTGCTTGACCCATTTTGGATAATTTATGTAAAATCCCATTTAGCTTCGAATTGAATGATTTTGGACCGTATGGAAGGCTGAATGTGTCCAAATTATAATGCTTTTAGAATCATGATTTTTGGAGATCTGTAGAAAAAATGATAAATAAAACAGTGAACTAATGTTAGTACTCATATTGAATAAAATATGACATTTGACCCAATTTTTCAAGCCCAAAATTGTTTTAAACTGTAATATGGCATCTGGCCCAATCTTCTAGGCCCAAAATTGCTTTAACAGTCCTAAAATTAATAATGAGCAAAAATTAGATCAAATAGATTCAAATTAATTAAAATCTGAATTATTGGCCCGATGAAGCCCAATTAGTAAAAATTCACTAATAATAGAAAGTTAAGCCCAAAACACTAATTAAGATAAGTACATAAAGATAAGAAAATGCGGGAAAATAATGGCTCATCACCTGAAGTTGTGGTGGCGGCTTACTGCTCTTGCTCATGCGTCGTGGTTTTGCCTGTGTGCAGGTCTTCGTCTTCAGGACTTTCCTTATCCCGAAGTGGTGGTGGCGGCTTGCTGCTCTAGCTCATCCGCTGGTTTTGCCTGTTTGCACATCTTTGTCTTCAGGACTTTCCTTATCTCGAAGTGGTGGTGGCGGCTTATTGCTCTAGCTCATGCGCCAACTCCATGGGGAGTGATTGTTCTTGACTCTTCTTGTGTAGTCATCCGGTTTGTTGACTTCCAGAGATTCTTGGTAAATGCCTCTAGAGTAGGCAGGAATCTATTGGGGATTGGGCCTTTTTATTGGCTGTGTTTTTTGTTGTTGTCGCATGGCAGTCGAAATTTGGTTCCGGAAGTTTTTTATTAGTTTCACCTTTTTTCGCGGTTTTACTCTTTTTTTTCGCCACTTTGAAATTTGGCTTTTTTGGAGTGACGTGTGTGCCTTTTTATTTCCTTAGTTTCCTTTGTGCACGCTGGCTTTTGTAAACAAAAGAGAGGCAACTAGACAAAACCGTAAAATTTTATTTATTTTGTGGAAACCGGAATACAAAAGGAAATTTATTAAAGATCTCAGATTTCTGGCTTTGAGCTGGATGCTGAGGATGGTGCTGGCGAAGGGAGTCAGCGGAGTACGCGATGCTAGAATTCCTCTTGGATTTGGATCATGTCGTGTAGGTCCTAGCCTATCTTGTCCACCCTTTGCATGAGGCCATCTACCATCTGGCTAAGACTCTCCCATGCTTGCTCATAACTCTGTTGTCTTAGGGACAATTGGTTGATCTGTTGGCACATATGCTGATGTATGCTGGTGAGGCTATCCTCATACTATGTCTGTTGCTACTGGGATCCTAGAGGGACGGGCATCTCTTGTGACTCTGAAGCGTCCATCTCGTGGATGTCGATCGCCATAGCGAGGAGGGGGTGTAAGACCCAAGAGGTGCCCTGCCGGGTGACCATGCTCATGTTGGCAAGTACCATACCATCTATGAGCTCCGATCGAAGGGCATCAGGGATGTCTTCTCCATCAGTGCATCCTCAATATTCGGCAAGAGGGGTGATAAGGGGGCCTATCATGATAGATCTTGCAGGGCCTCGGGTCCTGAATTCTTTCAGTGCCTTCAAGAAAAAGTAGTTGGGATTGCATCGGATCCCTTGATGTATGCAGTAGATGGCGAAAAGGTCCGCCTGAGTGACCTTGCCTTGACTTTCTTTTCGGCTATGAAGGGTGTTAGAATCGCGCAGCGGAATGTTCGCGTGGTCGGACAAAAACCAAGAGGGGGGGGTGAATTGGTTTCTTAATAAAAATTAGGTTTTCAAAATTTTTCCCAAATTTTACCGATTAAAAACTGTGTAAATGTAAATAGAGAAGAGTAGAGAAGATTACACAGTAGGTTTATACTGGTTCAGATCAAAAGACCCTACGTCCAGTTGCTAATCACTCAAAAGAGGATTAACGCTGTCACTAAGAACAAATTGTTACAAACAGTTTACAAATCAAAGAGATAAAGTAAAGACAACACCTCTCTTGAAATCCACAAGAGATGAAGAACAACTTTCCCCGAGAGCGGCACTGACACACAATCCACTAAGAACTCCACTTAGTGATTCTTATCGCTTCTAGCCCACACCAGGTTCCAAAAGCCCCCTTTCCTTGCAACAAACAGTTCTCCGGCACTCACAACACTTAACTTTTGTATGGAAAGAGTTGTTCTTGCTTTCACGAGTGCCAAAGCAGAGTTTAAGTAGGGAAATTAGGGTTTAGAAATTGGGGATTTCGAAACTAGGGTTCTTGGTAATTGGGTTTTCGAAAATAGGGTTAATTTGAAATTTAAAATGAAAAACAGATCGAAATAATCGATTATTTGGAGTGATAATCGATTAAAACAGAAGCCAAATACGACAGAACCCAAACCTCTCGGATTAATCGATTATTTGGTGAAATAATCGATTATCTATATGGAACGAGTACAAAATAATCGATTATTTTGTCGTTTAATCGATTAAAACAGTGACTTTGTATAGAAAGTGGTTTTCTCACTATTTTAATTGATTATTTACCTATATAATCGATTAAAGCCGAGCCTGCATGATAAATTTGAGCATTTTGAAGCTTCTAAGTTACGGACTATGTACGGCTATCTTAGATTCTATAATTACAGACTCAATCAAACTAAAACAGAGTTATTACAATACAGAAATCATCAATCTTCAATCTTCAATACTCTAAGTCTTTAAGCTCTTGGATCATCATCAAAATCAACATTCTTCATGATCATTATTTGCAACATCAAGTCCTTGAATGTTCAACAATCTCCCCCTTTTTGATGATGATCAAAATTATCTTTTTAAAGCCCTTGTAATAACCTGTTTTATCTGTCATACTAACAAACACATTAAACATACCAGATAAAATTTAATATTGAATCATAGGCTTTAAATTTTTCTCCCCCTATTTTGATTATAATCAAAAAGAACTCTGCAACATTAATCATAAGAGCTCCCCCTCAAGATATGCATAAGTTAGAGAAAGCTCCCCCTCAATTATAGCATGAAAGAAACATCAAATTTTATTTCACAATCATTCAACCATTACAACATCAAGACAATAACAAAAGAAAATACATTGATTATCTCTATATCAGACAGCTTTAATCGATTATTTCTAGCAAATAATCGATTATCTGAGGCATTTAATCGATTATTTCATGAAATAATCGATTATTCCAGAGGAGAATACCCTGTTTTGGACGTTGAGGGAAAATAATCGATTATCACATCCAGTAATCGATTATTCCAGAGGCTATATCAAGTTTTTAAGGTTTTTACACATTTTAACCTATGAATATCCTACACCACGAATTTTAACATAACAATCATCCAAAAACAGTCAAATTAAGCAGAATTTAAGCTATTTCTAATATCCCTAAGTCTCTTCTTAGATCATAGAATCTATCCTTGGGTAGAGGCTTAGTAAATATATCTGCTAATTGACGTTTAGTGTCTACATACTCTATCTTACGGTTTCCTTTCGTCGATATGATCTCTTAAAAAGTGATGTCTAATCTCAATATGTTTGGTCCTAGAGTGCATTACTTGGATTCTTAGTTAGATTAATTGCACTCGTATTATCACACATTAATGGAATGTCATTTAAATATATGCTATAATCCTCTAATTGTTGTTTCATCCACAGAATTTGAGCACAACAACTACCAGTCGCAATATATTCGACTTCAGTGGTAGATAAAGCTACACATGCTTGTTTCTTAGAATGCCATGATATTAAGGATGAACCTAACAAATGACATGTTCCACTAGTGCTTTTTCTATCAATTTTACAGCCACCATAATCAGCATCAGAATATCCTATTAAACTCATACAAGCATCAGACGGATACCACAAACCAAAACCAGTAGTTCCTTTTAAGTATTTTAAAATATGTTTTACTGCAATTAGATGAGATTCTTTAGGACAAGCCTGAAATCTAGCACACACACAGACAAAATGCATAATATCAGGTCTACTTGCAGTTAAGTATAATAGTGATCCTATTATACCTCTATACATAGTTTCATTAACTTCCAAACCTGATTCATCCTTGTCTAGATAGCATGAAGTTCCCATGGGTGTGTTGGCTTCCTTTGAGGTGTCCATTCCAAACTTTTTGAGAATCTCTTTGTAGTATTTAGTTTGAGAGATGAAAATGCCATCTTTAAGTTGCTTGATTTGAAGTCCAAGGAAGAATGTTAATTCTCCCATCATAGACATTTCAAACTCTCCCTGCATAATCTTAGCAAATTCTACACATAACAAACTATCAGTTGATCCAATAATATCATCAACAAGTAGCACATCCTTGATCTCCAAAGTGTTTGCACCGCAGTTGCTTGATTGATTGCTAAAGGATGTGTGAAAACTTATATTCAATGTGTGTTTAAAAAGTTCAAGCCAAACTGTTTTTATAGACGATTTTCAAAACTGCTGGTTTAATTAATCTGTTAAAAGATTCTTTTAATCTGTTAAAAGTGCAGTTTTAATCTGTTAAAACTTCTTTTAATCGATTAAAACGCAGTGTAGAAAATTTTTTTAAGTTGTTTTAATCGATTGAAACGAGATTTAATCGATTAAAAGAGTTCTGATCGGTCATAACTAAATTCTGATCGATCATAACTGATTCTGATCGGTCATAATTGCATTCTGATCGATCATCCTGACCCTTTAAATGATTTTAATCGATTGAAACGTGTTTTAATCGATTGAAAAGAATTCTGATCGCTTATAATTTGATTCTGATCGATCATCCTGACCCTTTAAGTGATTTTAATCGATTGAAACGTGTTTTTAATCGATTTAAAAGATTCTGACGTCTCATAATAAAAATCTGATCGATCATAATGAGTTCTAAATGGTTTTAATCGATTAAAAACAAGTTGTATCGATTAAAATACTGTAAAAACACTTCTTTGAACATTCTAAGTGATTTTATTTGGTTCTTTCAAAACTGCATCAGTTAAAAACATGTTTTAAGAAAGCTTTTGTAAAAATACTTTGTTTTTAGTTGTTTAAAACAATTTTAGAGGCTTTTCGCAAAAATCTTTAAGTGAAGAACCTTCATGCAATAGAAAAGATAAAATGTTTTTACCTAATCATTCTGTTTAAAACATACTAAATGATCCATTTTCTTTGAATAAATACAAGATACAAATAGATTTATTTAACAATTGGAACCCAAATATATTTACCTTTAGGAACACCAAAATGTTTAATTTAACACTTATTTGAAGTGTGACTTTGTTTCATACAATAGAAGCATGCATTTGGAGTAGCTTTAGAACAAGATACATTATTAACATGACATGCTCTAGTTCCTTTTTCTACCCATATTCTTTTCTTTTTAGGTTTACTCTTTTTCAAAGGAACTCTTTGATTTACATTATTTTGAGCAATTACCATTTCATGCTTCCTAAGATCATCAATTTCTTTTTCGGCTTTGTCAAGCAAATGGTTAAGAATATCTATGTCATATTCATGCTCTTTACAATTTGCACAAGCTAAGTCCTTATTCTCATCTAAGCATACAATTTTCGTATTAGCTACCTCCTTTTCTTCTAAACATGCAATTTTCAATTTTAAGGACTCATTTTCCTTTTCGGATCTTCTTAGATTTTTCTTTACAACTTTAAATTCGTTTTTCTTATCCATAAATGCAGTAAATAACGCATTATAAGCATTTTGCAATTCATCATGGTCATTTTCTTCACTAGAGGATGAATCAGAATCACTAACCTCAAAATCCGAAGAAATGTTATCATTTTCCATTAAGCAATTGTTTGCTTCTATTTCCGAGTCGCTTGATTCTGAATTTGAATCACTGTCATCCCAAGCAATATATGCTTTCTTCTTGAATTGCTTTTTGCCCTTGTGTTCATCATTTTTCTTGTTTGGGCATTCGGTCTTTATATGCCCTGCTTCACCACAACCAAAGCATTTTATATTAACGGAAGAATTTTCTTTTACCTTTCCCTTACCTTTGAAAGGATGTCTTCCTTTTGCTTTCATCATCTTGGTGAACTTCTTTATAAAAAGACTCATCTCTTCTTCATCAATTTCGGAGTCTTCTTCTTCTTCTTTCTTATTTTTGCTTTTTGAAATTTCGATCTTGAAAGCTAGGTTCTTCTTTTGATATTGACCCTCTTCCTCATTTAGTCTTCGAAGGTCAAGTTCATGCTCCCTAAGCTTTCCAAATAACGCCGCCATAGACATAGTGGCAAGATTTTGTGACTCCGAGATGGCCGTCACCTTTGGTTGCCATTTCCTATCCAGAGATTTCAAAATTTTAACATTTAATTCATCAACGTCAAAAATTTTACCTAGTCCGGTAAGATGGTCCATGATATGAGTGAAACGTTTCTGAACGTCGAAAATCGTTTCACCGGGTTGCATCCGGAACATCTCATATTCTTGGATTAAAGAATTTTTACGTGCTCTTTTGACGTCGTCGGTTCCTTCGTGGGTCACCCTTAGCATTTCCCACATTTCCTGTGCACTTTTACAAGCTGAAATTCTATAAAACTCATCAAGGGTTAGAGCGAGATGAAATAATGTTTCTAGCCCTAACATCAAATTGTGCTTTTCGACTTTCTTCTGCAGATCCATCTAGAAATAGGTTTAAGAACGTCAACACCGTTCTCGGTAGTTTTAGGAACAAATGGACCATTTAAAATAGCGTCCCAAACGCCTCTATGAACGAGACTCTAAAAAGATTTGCATTCGTACCTTCCAAAAAGGATAATTTTGACCCGCAAAAGTGGGGGTCTCGTTGATAGACGCACCTTCGGCAAAAGTTTTATTTTGTCCGGCCATTTTCGAAAAGTTTGAATGACTATCAAAGCAAGCTCGATACCACTTGTTAGAATCGCGCAACGGAATGTTCGCGTGGTCGGACAAAAACCAAGAGGGGGGGGTGAATTGGTTTCTTAATAAAAATTAGGTTTTCAAAATTTTCCCCAAATTTTACCGATTAAAAACTGCGTAAATGTAAATAGAGAAGAGTAGAGAAGATTACACAGTAGGTTTATACTGGTTCGGATCAAAAGACCCTACGTCCAGTTGCTAATCACTCAAAAGAGGATTAACGCTGTCACTAAGAACAAATTGTTACAAACAGTTTACAAATCAAAGAGATAAAGTAAAGACAACACCTCTCTTGAAATCCACAAGAGATGAAGAACAGCTTTCCCCAGAGACGGCACAGCACATAATCCACTAAGAACTCCACTTAGTGATTCTTATCGCTTCTAGCCCACACCAGGTTCCAAAAGCCCCCTTTCCTTGCAACAAACAGTTCTCGTCACTCACGAGCACTTAACTTTTGTATGGAAAGAGTTGCTCTTGCTTTACGAGTGCCAAAGCAGAGTTTAAGTAGGGAAATTAGGGTTTAGAAATTGGGGATTTCGAAACTAGGGTTCTTGGTAATTGGGTTTTCGAAAATAGGGTTAATTTGAAATTTAAAATGAAAAAGCAGCTGAAATAATCGCTTATTTGGAGTGATAATCGATTAAAACAGAGCCAAATACGACAGAACCCAAACCTCTCTGGATTAATCGATTATTTGGTGAAATAATCGATTATCTATACGGAACAGTACAAAATAATCGATTATTTTGCTGTTTAATCGATTAAAACAGTGACTTTGTATAGAAAGTGGTTTTCTCACTGTTTTAATCGATTATTTACCTATATAATCGATTAAAGCTGAGCCTGCATGATAAATTTGAGCATTTTGAAGCTTCTAAGTTACATACTATGTACCGGCTATCTTAGATTCTATAATTACAGACTCAATCAAACTAAAACAGAGTTATTACAATACAGAAATCATCAATCTTCAATCTTCAATACTCTAAGTCTTTAAGCTCTTGGATCATCATCAAAATCAACATTCTTCATGATTATTATTTGCAACATCAAGTCCTTGAATGTTCAACAAAGGGTGCCCGCTAGTAACTTGTGACAAATGCGGAGAGGAGGGAGGAAGGCGGTTCCCTTTGGATTGGTGGTGACGTGCTGGGAACCAGTAATCTCTTCCTATATTTGACTGGTGGTGAGGGTGGTTGGCCTTTCGCAGAATGCCCGCCCTGTATTCTATAGTTTGGATCTCTACTGGCTAATGGAACCCCATGAGGATGTTGAAGTCATCTATGACGTTGGTCCGATAGGCCCCATTCATCCAATAAGTAACTACTGGGACAGGAGGAAGCCCGGGGATCATAGATGGTAGGTGTATGAGCGTGACAAAGGCGAGGAATTCTAGCGTGGTCGTGCGGTGGATGCGGGTAGGTGGATCTCTGAGCAGGAAGTCCCACCCTATGCCTTGGATGTATCTCCTTACATCCTGATCCCAACCGAACATGCTTAGGATCCTGAAGTCTAGCCAGAGCATAGGGTGCCAAGCAAACTGGCTGATGTTGGCAAATCTAGCATGGTGCTACTCCGTCAGCTGAGTGGGAACCTGAGGAGGGGGGATGCTCCTTATGGGTCCCCGGGAGCATTTTCGACGTGTAGACGACTCTCCACGATCCATTACTCAACAAAAAACACTCAAATATGCAAAGGGGAGGTAAAGGAGGAAGAGAGAATGTAGAAATGGGGTGTCATGAGCCATTTGGGGTGCCTAAATTTATAGGAAAAAAAAAACAGGGGCGGACAGCCGTCTAGTGTAGTTGGACGACCATCTGCCCCTAACGGTAGCTTATGGACGGCCTTCTGGCTAGGGTGGACGGTCGTCTGCCCCCAATGGTAACCCTTGGACAGCCATCTACTACAAGTGGACGGCCATCTGCCTTAAGCGGACGGTCGTCCGCTTCTTCCCCCTTTTTTTTGTTTTGAAGGAAATAGGACCCTGTTCATCAACATCTATGCATGTAATGTTCATGATATGTATCTTATAATTCTATTTCAGTTAATATTTTTGGAAAAGTTAACTGATGTATTCCTGATGGTGAGATTCTTCTGGTGTCACATTCAGCTGTACCATTTTTTCCGTTTTGGTTTTGCCATAATCGAAGAATGATCATGTTGAAGAGCTATTTCGCCATACTAGTGTGTTTCTTCCCCTTTTTTTTGAATTTCAATCCTCCTATTGATTACTATGTTTCCATATTACCCGGTTAATCACTAGAACATCGTAGTGATAAGGGTTAAGAGAAAAGAAGGAAGAGGATGATTAAATCAAAGGTTTGTGTTTTTAGAAGGGATTTCTTTTTTCAAAACAATGGTATTTGTAAGCACGGCTAGCCAAGGTTATTCAAATTGTTTAGGCTTAGTTTAAACAAACGTTTGTGTGCGGGGTTGCGTCTTTACTTGATTGTTTTATGGCGCTTATTACGACTGATTGACTTTCCTAGACCGTCCTTCGGGTTTTCAATCTAGGATGTTGTGTTTCGTCCTAACTTTTGTAAGGGTTTCTTTTTTATTATGCTTTAGAAACCCTAATGGACTTTGTTTTGTATCCTTATCTTTTGCCTAGGCTACCTTTTATTATTGTTCGTGTTTCCTAGCGGATTGACCCTAACTTTTGCGTAGCTCCCTTTTGTGGGTTTCCTACTGGGTAAGATGCCCTTTCTTTTTTTTTGGCCTTTGGCTTTTACGGACTCTCTTTATCATTTTCCCAACATTGGTGAAACACGACTTCACTATGACGAGGTAAAACCTTACTTCTGTTCCTAATCAATCAGTGATGGTTAATTTTCTTTCTTTGCTGATAGTGCACTCCTAAATTTTAGACGCCTTTTAGAAATGTTTGCTTAAACATGGTTATTAATGAGGTATAGACATGAATAGTAAGAAAAGAAGCAGATAGTAAGAAATGTATTCTTTTATGATTAAAAGGATAATATGTGCCCTGAAACTGCCTGGGGTTCGGGCTTGCCCCGGGGAGTAACCTCTAATAGTCATTGGGTTTACATTCCTTTAAAAAATGGAAGAAGAACACCTAATGACTAAAGTCGCTCTTGATGCCTGTATCCCTCCGCTTCGGAAGATCTGATTCAATGGGCGGAGGGGAGACTTCCCCTTTCTTCTTGTAGTAGGGTCGTACCCTAGACCATGCTTCAAAGGATTGTCCTTGAAATCTGGTGGCTCCCTTATTCCTTGGGAATTCAGACCGAGTCCCTGGCCTGGGCACCCATATTTTGACATCATATGTGCCATCATCATGTTGTTGGGAAGTCTTTCAACATTGGCGATTTCTAGCACTTGAAAAGATGTTTCAAGGGCCTCTTCAGTTGCATCCACAGAGGGTAGGGTAGACGGCTTGCTGATCAAGATGTCGTCTTCGGCTTGAATTGTGACCAGTTTGTCACCTACCATGAATTTGATTCTTTGGTGGAGTGTTGAAGGGATCACTTTGGCGTCATGAATCTAAGGTCTGCCAAGGAGGCAGTTGTAAGCAGGAGTGATGTCCATCACATGGAAGTCCACATTGAAGATAGTGGGACCTACTCGGATTGGTAGGTTGATTTCTCCCATTACTTCACGTCTTGATCCGTCGAAGGCTCGAACGACGGTGTTCCTTGGGCGCATATGGGCTCCTTGTATTGCCAATTTGTCAAGCATGAACTTAGGCATGACGTTCAGGGATGATTCATTATCCACAAGGACTTTGGCGATGAGATATTCTCTACACTTGACGGATATGTGTAAAGGCTTGTTATTGCTTGACCCTCCAGGAGGGAGTTCTTCATCGGTGAAGGTAAGATGACCACTGACTGTGATATTCCCAATAATTCCTTCAAACTTGTCTTGCGACACGTAGGCTTCGTTCCAGACCCTCATCAACGCGTTCCAGTGTGGTTTCGAACTCATTATTAAAGATAACAAAGTTATCTTCGTGGGCGTGCGGTTGAGTTGGTCTATGATGGAGTACTCACTTTACTTTATGAACTGGAGTAATTCGTCTGTCTCCTCCTTGGATTATTCTTTGTTTTCTTCTTTTGTTTCTTTATTTTTTTCCTTTGTTTTTGGGGGCGTCTTCTTATGACTCCTTGGGAGAGTAGATTCGCCCGCTTCTAGTCATGCCCCCAATACCGGCTATATTGGAAACATCTTCGTTTATTACGTATTTCCATGGTACAACTTTATTTGATTCGTAGAGGAAAGGACAAGGCATAAATAATCGCAGCAGTGCCCTAGTCCGCTCTTCTTTATTGATCGTGATAACCAGCGGTTGAGGTTTATTGTCTCTTGTAGGTGGCTCAACCGTTGAGGAAAGATTGATGATGAGTGGTTTCCTATCCATTTTTCTGATTTATGAAAGCACATCAGTTAACATTTCCTTTTTATTATCTTATTAATTTAAAGCTGTAGACCCCAAATCTTGCCCGACCTCCAAATAAAGAGTAGAAGACCTCCTATTTGAAGATGGAAGAAGCCTAACAAGCCACTAGGAGAGACTATTAGCCCCATACTAGGATAGGAGGGATTTTTGGCACAAAAATAAGGTTTCTCGCCCTCTTGGGACGAGACCGCCGTCTCGAAATCGAGACCGCCGTCTTGCCTCATGCAAATGGCGAGACCGCCGTCTCGTTTGGCGAGACGGCGGTCTCGCCACCTGCAAAGGGCGAGACAGTGGTCTCGTTTGGCTAGACGGCGGTCTCACCACTTTGGCAGGGCGAGACGGCGGTCCCGGTTGACGAGACGGCGGTCTCGACCCTGTCAGATGAGACGGCGGTCTCGACCTGTCAGGCACGAAAAACTATAAATAGGGGGCGCCATTCCCTCATTTCCACACAGTTTGTCCTCCTTCCCTCTAGAAATCACCTAAGTTTCTCTCTCTAGAATCCCTCCGACGCATTTCCGGAGCTTTTGAGTGTTTCTGTGAGTGTTTCGAGAAGTTTCCAATGTTGTGTAGAGTGAGGGGTTGCCACAAAGCACCCTTTATTTTAAAGAATTAATATAAAAGCGTGCTTCGGAGGTTTATATTCTCCCTCTCTACTTTTATCGCTTTAATTTTAAATTATGCAATAGATACTAGGGCCATGTAGTCGTAATTTTAAATTCCGCAGAATAAAAGGGTAAAAGCATAATTTTCATCAGTTTAAATATTTTTAAATAGCTGGCCTGTCATAGGGAACTCGAAAAGGGCGTCGTAAAGGAACTAACACTTTCTTTACACGTAACTAACTCCCTTACCCAACTCTGGTTCTAACGACCAAAGTTGGTTTTTCAAAAACCAACGCCTTTTAACTCCTTTTCCGGTATTTCCGGTAAAAACATCGGTGGCGACTCCACAAAACCCTTCAAAACTAGCTTTTGGATTAGCCCGGTTATCGGACAATCCAAGAGCGCCTTTTTGAAAACCTCACCCATAGGTTCAGCCCAGTTATCGGATGACCTAAAGGCGTTGTAACCACCAAAATGCGAAAATCAAGAGGGTCGAAACCATCGCGTCGCTCCGACCGCCTCTCTTTGACGACGGCGACAGATGGTGACTCCGCTGGGGAAGCCTCGAGAGTTGATCCCATTTAGTGATGGGCTGGCTTAAAAAATAAATAAACCAAGAAAATAATGCTTTTGCCCTTACCTTGTATTATAACATGTTTTACGGTTTGGCTTTAAATAATTGTTGTTTGTTTATACTCACGCAATTGTTTGAAATACAAACTGTACACAAACCCTTGCACACAACAGTTCCCTCTATACCCGGGGGCAAGTGAGAAATCCATAGGGAGTGGGTGGCAGGTACGGTTCGCTGTAGTGATGGCCTTGTGCCCACCGGTGTGATCGGAAACCACCACTCAAGGTGATAACCTTCCTCTTTTGGCAACAAGACTGACTATGGCCTTAGTGCTAAGCATGGTCGAAAGGCTGGAGAGTGGGGACCCTATAATGGGGGCACCTTGGGGGCCTTAGCCTGGTGAACACAGTTAGAACCTACCCTCGCCAATGCACTTTTCTGCAGGAAAACCCTACCTCGTGATAAAAACGAATTCTCGCCTGTTCGTGGATGATCGAATTGTGTGTGCATATGTTTGTTGCATTTGTTTGTTGCATAGCATAAACAAACAACAGAACAAAAATCACAAAAATACTTTCGCAAATAAACGCCCTTATCTCGGACAGTCTGCCTTTTAGCTAGCCTGGTTTCAGGTTCTTTGTAAGCTAAGTAGCCACGTAGTTCCGACAGAAGAGATAAGGGACGCTAACTATTCTTTCCCATAAAGCCACATTTTATCTCGGATAGTCTGCCTTTTAGCTTGCCTGGTTTCAGGTTCTTTGCAAGCTAAGTAGCCACGCAGTTCCGACAGAAGACATAAAAGGCTATAAAATAAAAAGCAATAAAAATCAAAATAAAAATCCGTTTCCAAAACCATAAATAGGACCTGGTCCAAAAATGTTACACTCATAAAACATTCATATAGATAGTTTATTCTTCAAAAAAAATACGCAATTACCATACATCATGTAGAAAAACATGATAAATAGGAAAATAAACACTCACATTCAATCAAATAAGCATCATTTTCATAAAACATGCATTTTGGTTTTAGAAAATGGAGGGGACTAGTAGACAGCTAAAGAAGGTGGATATTCCCCGTTACCATACTGAGAAGTTAGAACGGCTTAGCGCGACAATGCCACCAGAGGTCCGCGCCGATTTTGAAAAATCCTATGGACGGATTTTAGACCTACTGAAGAACTGTGTCGATCAGGTGTTCCTCAGGGTATTAATCCATTTCTGGAACTCCAACCTGCGATGCTTCGAATTTCCGCAGTTCGACATGGTACCCACCTTAGAGGAGTATGAGACTATGTTGAAATGGCCCAAATCAGCCGGGGTCCATATCCGCCACGAGGCATACACTCCAGCAGCACCGGTCGCTGCCCTCATCCAACTACCTTTCCGGCAGAGTACCCTGATAGGAAAAGGGAACACCCAGGGTTGGAAAGTATCAATGTTGGAAGACCACCTGTCCTACTTGGCTGAAAGGGCAGAGTGGGTCGCCTTCAACAAATCCCTGGCACTAATCATTTTTGGAACGATCTTGTTCCCCTTCCACCTCGACACAGTAGATCAAGTCGTCATGGACGCCTTCTTCACCTGGGACGTAAACTGGGACAATCCTTGCCGACACCTTGCTCTCGGTGGAATTCTGCAACCAGAAGCAAGGAAAAACACTTCGCTGCTGCTCTTCATTACTGTTTGTGTGGAGCGTCACACACCTGTACGCCTCTAGACACATGGGGATGTTCCCCGACCCTTTAAAAAGCTTCTCCAAAATCCCTCTCCAACGACGCCTAACTTCAGAATGGAGGGACGAGTTGGAACGAAAGGACGCAAACAGTTTGTCCTGGGTCTGC
This sequence comes from Sphenostylis stenocarpa, assembly GCA_963425845.1. Classification (NCBI taxonomy): domain Eukaryota; kingdom Viridiplantae; phylum Streptophyta; class Magnoliopsida; order Fabales; family Fabaceae; genus Sphenostylis; species Sphenostylis stenocarpa. The sequence goes on along the minus strand of OY731401.1, from coordinate 28,816,124 downwards.
CCTTGGTTCCGACCTGGCCCAGTTCTCATCAGATGTGGAGACTATCCGAATGTACCCTTGATAGGACTCAGGGGTTGCATAGCCTATTCACCTAGAGTAGCTATGAGACAGCTCATGAGAACTCAAACTATCATCTCTCGAGGGGAACTCGGAGGACTATGTTTCTTTGGAGACCCATGCACAATCGCCAACTCACTAGCCGTGAGAAAAGCATGGGAGAAACCAGTCTACATGGGAGATAGAGAGCTAGGAAAAGCTCGGGTGACGGTCACCAGTGACTACGAGGCGTGGAGAAAAAGAAGAGGGATGGCTCAACCATCCACCACACCCATTATGAACGCCAATAATGAAGAGCTGCAGGCTCAAATTGATGCCTTGACACAGAGGATGGAAATCATGGGAGCCCAGATGAGGGCCCTTGAAGAAAGAGAGCAAGCATCTATCCTCACAATTGACGGTCTGCAAAGGCAAGGCAAGAAAAAGGATCATGAAATAGAGCGCCTCAAGGATTAGTGTGCTGACTCTAATGAGCAAGCTATCCGAGCATCCAAAACTGCTAGAACCAGTTCGGATAGCCAACTTCAAGAAATAACCGCCAAATCAGCACACCTTGAGGTCGAATCAGCAAAACAGGCTTAAATGATCAAGGAGTTGTCGCAAGAGCTCACCAAAACTCGGTTAGACATACGCCAAGAGCGAGAGGCCAACTAGAGACTCAACAAAAGTCTCGCTGAGCTACGATGCAAAGAAAGAGACGGGCTAGCTCAGTACGGCCAGGTACTGCAAGAGAAAGACCGAGCCGTTGCAAAGCTTGATGAACTACAAGCCTTGGTCATTCATCAAGAGGCGAAGATCAAAGAGGCTCAGAAGTATAGTGAAGATATGAGCCAGGCGGTCTGAAAGCAAAGCGAAGCACTTGCTCGTCACGTCTGGGAAGCCGAAAGAGAACTAGAGAGAGATCAAGACCCGCCTGTAGGTTTCTTTAAGGTTTTCCGTTTTTGCCAAAAGTTGCTTCGTAGTATGGAATAGGGGAATGTACACCTTCTATTGAATGAATGAAATCTTCTTCTTTATTCAACGACTGTCTACTTGCATGCATAAACATTCATTTGCATATTTAATTTCCCCTCCTTCATTCTTAATAAATAAAGATAATAAAAAGGAAGGATTAACTAACACGTCTTCCAAATCAGAAGAATGGAGAGAAAGCCACTCCTAATAAAGCTTACCCCCAACGGTCGACTGCTGCAAGAGGAAAATAAGCATCGGCCGTTGGTCCTCAAGAATAAAGAAGAGGGGGCAAGGACACCAGTGTGACTATTTATGCCACGTCCTTTCCCCTACGATACAAATAAAGTTGTACCGTGGAGATACGGGGAATCTTCACCAATAAAAGAAGAAATAACGAATATAGCCGGTATTGGGGGCATGACTAGAAGTGGAAGAGTCTATTCCCCCAAGGACTCACAAGAAGACGTCCCCAAAAATAAAGGAAAAAATAAAAAGACCGAAGAAGAAAAAGAAAATAAAGAATCCAAGGAGGAGACAGAGGAATTACTCCAGTTTATAAGGCAAAGCGAGTATTCCATTATAGACCAGCTCAATCGCACACCTGCAAAGATAACATTATTATCTTTAATATTGAGCTCGGAACCGCATAGAAACGCCCTGTTAAAGGTCTTGAGCGAGGCGCATGTACCTCATACCATATCCCAAGAAAAGGGTGAGAGGATCGTCGGTCACATCACAGCAAGCGATCACCTCACCTTCACAGAGGAAGAACTCCCCCTCGAGGGGTCAAACCATAACAAGCCCTTGCATATCTCAGTCAAGTGCAAGGAGTACCTCATCGCCAGAGTTCTTGTGGATAACGGGTCCTCCTTGAACGTGATGCCCAAGTGCACACTAGACAAGCTGACTATCCAAGGAACCCGTCTACGCCCAAGCAGCACTATCGTTCGAGCCTTCGACGGATCCAAACGAGAAGTAGTGGGAGAAGTTAATTTGCCTATCCAAGTTGGACCCACTATCTTCAATGTCGATTTTCATGTAATGGATATCACTCCAGCATATAGTTGTCTCCTCGGCAGGCCTTGGATTTACGACGCCAAGGCAGTACCTTCAACGCTTCACCAGAAAGTCAAGTTCATAGTGGATGACAAATTGGTCACGGTCCAAGCAGAAGACGATATCCTGATCAGTGGACCGTCCACCCAGCCTTATGTGGATGCGACTGAAGAGGCCCTTGAAACATCTTTTCAAGCGCTCGAAATTGCCAGCGTAGAGCGACTTCCCAGAAACACAAAGGTAGCCCGCATGATGTTGAAGCATGGTTACCATTCTGGCCAAGGACTGGGGGCAGATTCCTAAGGCATGAGGGAACCCCCAGAATTCAAAGACAATCCTTTCAAGTATGGCCTAGGATATGACCCTACTAAGGGCCGGGCGGAAAGAGGAAAAGGGAAGTCCCCCCTCCGCACACTCAAGAAAATTTTCCGAAGTGGAGGGGTGCAAGCGTCAAGAGCCACCTTAGTCATTAGGAAATCTTTTTCTTCGTTTAAGGGATGTAAACCCCATGATCGTTAGAGATTATCCCCCCGGGGCTAGCCCGACCCCTGGGCATTTTAGGGCACATATTCCCTTATTAATTAATAAAGAATGATTCTTACTATCTTCTTCTCTTCTTTCTACTTCTGACTAGACCACATAAATAACCCTGTCTAAGTAAACAAAAAAGAAGAAGAATAAAAAGCGCATCCAAATAATCAACATTTACCATTGCTATTATCGTCAAGCTAGTTGATTAGAAGCACATAAAAATAAGACTTCACCTCATCCATAAAGAAAGTCATGCTTCGCCAATATTGTGAGCAAAAATAAATACAAAAAAAAAAGAGAAAAGCCCATAAAAGCTAAAAGGGAAAAAAAGAGGGCAAATTACCCGGTAGGAAACCCACAAAGGGGGCTACGCAAAAGATAGGGTCGACCCGGTAGGACACCCGAACAAAAATAAAGGGTAACCTAGGCAAAAGTTAGGGTTACAAAATAAGGTCTGCTAGGATTCTCCAAAAATTACAAAAAGAAGGAACCTAGACAAAAGATAGGGCCAAAACACAGTATCCTAGTTCGAAAACCCAAAGGGCGATCTAGGGAAATCAGCTAGCCATTAAAAAGGAATGGGAATAAAACCAAAAGGCGCAAATACAAAAAAAAGGGGAAACTGTTTGCTTAGACAAAAGCTTAAACACCTAAGCCTAACCCTAGCCAACCATGCTTACAAAAACTTTCTAAATAAAAATTAACCCTCTAAAACACAAGCCATTGAATTTGCCTCTTTGTTTCTTTTCTCTTGACCCTCACAACAATATTCTAATAATTAATTTGGGAATATGGAGGCGTATAGTCAACAAGAGGATTGAAATCCCTAAAGTGAAGAAAAAGGGGCACTACATGACGAAGAGTGCTCTGCAAAAAAAGAAAACAGAAAGAAAAGAGGAAAAACAAAATGACTTTTCGGTCACAAGAAGTCCGGCATGGTACAACAAGTACGAAAGCACAGATTAGAGGGCACTCGGCGCTACAAGACACGTCGGTTAAATCCTTCTGAAAATTTAATCAAAGTAGGCATTATAGGACATCAAACATAAAAACATTGCATGCATAAAATGTTTTTGAACCAGCTCCTATTTCCTTTCTCTCTCAAAAAAAAACCTGAAATTCGAGACCGCCGTCTCGATAAACGAGACCGCCGTCTTGACTTAGGCGAAAACGAGACCGTCGTCTGACTTGATGAGACCGCCCTCTCTCTTAAACCCTAAGTCGAGACCGCCGTCTCGCGAACCCAGACCGCCGTCTTGACCTGTAGCAGACTCGAGACCGCCGTCTCGCCTTCCCAGACGACGGTCTCGAACTGAAAAATTTTCCTATAAATAGGAGGCGTGCTTGGGGGGTTCCTCACAACTCTCCTTGCCTCTAGAACTTCCATTTCTCAGATCTTACACTCCCCAAGCACTTCCTAGTCAACATGTTCAACAAAAGTGCCTCAAGAAAGAGAAGGGGCACTGCCGGTGCCAGCAGTTCTGCGGCACCTCCACCCCAAGATCCCTCTCAGTTGTCACCACAGCATCAAGCCCGCCTCGAGAACATCCGGACTTATCCGTGGCACCCGATGCTCAGGCTCGACTTCAGCATCCTGGCTGAATTTGGGTGGGAGGACGATGTCCGAGCCCACATAGACAGCATCGGGTGGGGTTTTCTGCTGCAACCTCCACCCACACATGTGTACCCACAGGCGGTACTGGAATTCCTGGCCTCCGTCTCCTACGCCGAGGTCCCCTCCATGGTCCCGGGCATGCAGCCCACTAAGATGGTAAACTATTTTATGGGTGGGGAATACCGGACTACCACCCTCGACGAATTCAATGTGGGCATTGGATTCGTCCGGCCCGAGGACGTACTGACTCGGGGATACCGCGAGGCCATCTGCTCTCGGCCCGCCAACCTCACCGCCTCCAAAATGTGGCAAGAGCTCACCCAGGCGCCCACACTGCCTACACTGATGAGGGGCTCCGCGCTTCCCCCAGCACTCCGCATCTGCCACAAGCTGCTGGCAGGGACCATCCATGGGAGGAAAGAGAGTCAGGGTAAGATAACCCTCCCTGACCTCTTCCTAAGGGCCCTCAAGGACTTCGGGAACAGATCAACAGGGGTTGTCCTCATGGCTCCTCTTATCACTCCCCTGGCAGAAAGGTGGGGGTGCCCTGGCCAGGAAGAGCTGGCCTCTAACTTACGACCCGAATCCATCAACGGGTCAGTCCTGGTCAGCATGGGGATGTTGATCCGCCGTGGGACCGAGTTGGTCCTTCATCCCTCGCTGGATTTCGCACTAGACCTCCAGGGGCTCGTGGCGATGCAAGATATCCCCACACGTCCCGAATTCCAACAAGCTCCACAACAACCACCACCGTACACGGACGATTTCGCCGGCCTAAACCGCAACATGAACGATCTGCGCCGGCAATTCGACCAGATGACGGTGCAGCAAGGACAACAGGCCCAAAGGCAGGAAGCCTACAACGCTCGGCAGGAGGAGATGTATCAGCACCAGCAAGTGATGCGGCAGGAATGGACAACATTCCAACAGGAATACCGCGATGAAGTCCGGGAGCAAGCGAACTTCCGATATCACCTCTACCAGCAATTCCCCCACAATGGATCGTCTCCAGAGGATAGCCCTTAGGGATTGCACTTGCCAAAATAAAATGTAGTTGTAATAAAATTTCCTTATAAATAAAATTTTATTTCATGCATCTCTTTGCCACCTTTTGCAAAAGCCAGCGTAACAAAAAAGCTTAAAAAAGGGAAAAAGGCATACGCTCAATAAAAAAGCCGAAATCCGAAATCGTGAGAAAAAAGAGATAAAACCGCGAGAAAAAGGCTGGATTAAGACAAGCCACTCACCTTGATCAACAAAACTTCGACTACCAAGGTAGAGTCGAACAAACAAACAAAAATTGCCCGACCAGCCAGCAAGAGTCAGATAATCACCACCAAAGATAAAAAACAAGGAATCCCCAGCAACCAACAAAGTTGGATGAAAAACTAACAAAATCCTTGGCACAACCCGGATGACCATTCAAAGAGGTCCAAGTACATCTACCAACACTAAAATCACTCCCCAGGGAGCCGGCGCATGAGCTAGAGCAGTAAGCCGCCACCACAGCCAAAGGGTCAGCTACCGCAAGAAGGAGCATCCAGAGGCACAACACCAGGTGGGGGTGTATACTCATCAGGCCTTACAAGAGGGGGCTTACCGGGTGAGGGTTCATACTCGTCAAACTAGATGGGGGTTCGTACTCATCAGTCGAAGGGATCAGCTATCGCCAGAAGAAGCATCCTGAAAGCACACCTTTCCCGGCGCATGAGCTAGAGCAGTAAGCCGCCACCACGACCAAAGGATCAGCTGCTGCAAGATGGAGCATCTGGAGGCTTAACACCAGATGGGGGTGTATACTCATCGGGCCTTACAAAAGGGGGCTTACCGGGCGAGGGTTCATACTCGTCAAACCAGATGGGGGTTCGTACTCATCAGCCGAAGGGGTCAGCTACCGTTAGAAGGAGCATCCAGGAAGCGCACATCATTTCCCCAGAGGATCATCCGCCGCAAAGACGGAGCATCTGAAGGGTAACCGGGCAAGAGGGTCAACTCCTTTACCTTCCTGTCAATCTGTCTGGCACAACAGGCCAACAGCCGACAAGTCAGGTAAAGGGGGGTGTAGACCCCATATCTTGTCCGACCTCCAAATAAAGACCAAAAGACCTCCTATTTGAAGATGGACGAAGCCTAACAAGCCATTAGGAGAGACAATTAGGCCCCATACTAGGATAGGAGGGAGTTTCTGTGCAAAAAATAAGTTTTCTCGCCTTGTTGGGACGAGACCGCCGTCTGGATTTCCCAGACCGCCGTCTCGCCTCATGCAAGTGGCGAGACCGCCGTCTCGCTTGACGAGACGACGGTCTCGCCACCTGCGAAGGGCGAGACGGCGGTCTCACTTACCCAAATGGTGGTCTCGCTGCGTTTGACAGGGCGAGACGGCGGTCTCGTTGGACGAGACGGCAGTCTCGACCCTGTCAGACGAGACCGGCGGCCTCGCCACTGCCAGGCGCGAAAACCTATAATTAGGGGTCCTCCCCCCCTCATTTCCACACACCTCAAGCATTAGCTCTGCCTTCTCTCTAAAAACTTCTCTCTAGAATCCCTCTGACGCATTTCCGGAGTTTCTGAGTGTCTTTGAGAGCTTTTTTCGGCGTCCAGAAGAGTTTCCGGCGTCTTGTAGAGTGAAGGGCTACCAAAAAGCACCCATTTATTTTAAAGAAATATAAAACAAAGCTTGCTTCGGAGGTTTAATTTCTCCCCCTCTACTTTTACTGCTTTAATTTAAATTATGCAATAGATTAGGGCCATGTAGTCATAACTTTAAATTCCGCACAGTAAAAAGGGCAAAAACATATTTTCCGGTTTATTTATTAACAATAAAAGATGGCCTGTCATAGGGAACCCGAAAGGGGCGTCGTAAAGGGACTAATACTCCCTTTACACGTAACTAACTCCCTTACCCAACTCTGGTTCTAATGACCAAAGTTGGTTTTCGAAAACCAACACCTTTCGAAAACCTTTTCCGATGTTTCCGGTAAAAACGTCGGTGGCGACTCCATAGAACCCAAAATAAATAAGTCCTTGGGTTAGCCCGGTTATCGGACACCCAAGGGCACCTTTCGAAAACCTCGCCCCTAGGTTAGCCCGATTATCGGACAACCTAAAGGCGTTGTAACCACCCATAAAAAACGCGAAAACAAGAGGGTCGAAAAAACCATCGCGTCGCTGCGACCGCCTCTTTTTCAGACGGCGGCGACAGATGGCGACTTCACTGGGGAAGCCTCGAGAGTTGATCCCATTTAGTGATGGTCCGGCTTAAATAATAAATAAACCAAGAAAATAACACTTTTGCCCTTAACTTGTATTTATAACATGTTTTAATGTTTGGCTTTAATAAATTGTTGTTTGTTTATACTTGCGCAAATTGCTTGAAATATAAACTGCACACAATCCCTTGCACACAATAGTTCCCCCTATTCCTGGGGGCAAGTGAGATAACCATAGGGAGTGGGTGGCAGGTACGGTTCGCTGTAGTGAGGGCCTTGAGCCCACCAGTGTGATCGAAAACCACCACTCAAGGTGATAACCTTCCTCTTTTGGCAATAAGACTGACTATGGCCTTAGTGCTAAGCATGGTCGGACGGCTGGAGAGTGGGGACCCTATAATGGGGGCACCTTGGGGGCCTTAGCCTGGTGAGAACAGTTAGAACCAACCCTGGCCAATGCACTTTTCTGCAGGAAAACCCTACCTCGTGATAAAAACGAATTCTCGCCTGTTCGCGGATGATCGAATTGTGTGTGCATTTGATTGTTGCATTTGTATGTTGCATAGCATAAACAAACAACAAAACAAAAACCAAAAAATATTTTTCACAAATAAACACCCTTATCTCGGACAGTCTGCCTTTTAGCTAGTCTGGTTTCAGGTTCTTTGTAAGCTAAGTAGCCACGCAGTTCCGACAGAAGAGATAAGGGACGATAATTATTCTTTCGCATGAAGCCATATTTTATCTCGAACAGTCTGCCTTTTAGCTAGCCTGGTTTCAGGTTCTTTGTAAGCTAAGTAGCCACGCAGTTCCGACAGAAGAGATAAAAGGCTATAAAATAAACAAATAAACATCAAACAAAAAACACCAGAAAATAAATGAATCAACTTCTGACAAAATCAAAATCATTCATATTACATCATACCATGAGTAAAGAAAAAACCAAGAGAGAAAATAAAAAAAAATGAGAGCGCATTCAGCATCATTTAAACAAAATCTCTCATGCATAAGCATACCCCATGTTAGTTTAAGCACTCAACATGCATTAATAAAACTTTTTCGGACATTCTAGAAAGTGGCTGGTCCTCTCCCCACTCGCACTCGTGCACAAAAAGCGAAAGTGATGGAAAACCTAGAGGAGCAGAACAGAAAGCTCACCGCGGAGGTCAATACCCTCCACGAGCAAGTGGCCCAGTTAATGGAGGTCGTACGCCAGGGGCAAAGCAAGGGCGAAGACCAGGCTGAACATGTCCCTCCTCATGATGAAGAGGAGGAAGAATACTTCTATGACAATAAGGATGCTAAGACTGCACGCATCCTTACCCCAGAGGTATCTAAACAACAACTCTCCGCCCTGGAGGAGAGGCTGAAGGCGGTCGAAGGGCATAACTTCGACGTCAAGGAGGTGGCCGACATGTGCCTCGTGAAGAACATCTGTTTCCCTCCCAAATTTAAAATCCCGGACTTCCCCAAGTACGCCGAGATGACCTGCCCTAAGAACCATCTTACGATGTATTGTCGTAAGATGGCCGCCCACGCTGAAAACGAGAAACTCCTGATCCACTGCTTCAAGGAGAGTTTGGCAGACACAACTCTCAACTGGTACATGCAGTTAGAGAGAGGGCAGGTCCAGAACTGGAAATAGTTGGCTGACGCTTTTCTCCGTCGTTACCGATACAACATCGATCTGACCCCCGACAGGTCAGATCTCAGAACTCTGAGCAAGAGGAGCATACGCCCAAAGGTGGAGGGAAGTGGCAGCCCAGATAGAGCCTCCTTTGACGGACAAGGAGACAGTGGCTATGTTCATCGACTCAATGACTGGAGCATACTACGATAAGGCGATAGCCAGTACCTCCAATCTTTTTTCGGACATAGTCACTGTGGGGGAAAGAGTAGAGCATGGGCTGAGAAACAGGAAGATAGCACAGTCTTCCCAAGCGGGCGTCTCATTCAGGAAGCCTGCTGGCAAGAAGAAGGACGAATCTGTGCATGCAATCAACTTCGCCACTCCTTCTTCTACCCCGCAAACGCCCAGGCAGACCCGCAAGAAAGAAAGGAAGTTCACTCCAATCTCCACTTCCTACGGACTGCTGCTACCTCAGCTGCTGGAAGCTAAGCTCCTGACCTGCGTCCCTCCCAAGAAACAGTTGGAGCCTCCCTACCCCGAATGGTATAAGCCAAACGAAAAATATGCTTACCATTCGGGTTCACCCGGGCACTATACAGAAAATTGCTTGACCCTTAAGTATCGGGTTCAAGAACTAATCGACGCCAGGTGGATTACTTTCGACGCCTCTGCTTCCAGCACGGATGACAAACCTCTAGCCAAGCCGGAGTAGCAGAGAGGGAGGACTAAGAGGATCAGCCCTTAGGGTGTCTTTTTTAAGCTTTTCTCTGTATCTCCTGCGGTCCCCGCCCGTGGCCGCAGGAATTTTGATTAAAAGGGCTTGTACATACATTCTCATCTTCATTAATACACGAGGCATTTTGTCATATTCATTCTTTTCCCTCTTCTATTTATTATTCTTTCAAAAATAAATTGAATAATAAAATCTATGACTAAAACAGAACCTAAAACACATCATGTCTGTGATTGATGAATCTCCGTGGACCCCGGAAATTGAGAACGAATGGGTCGAGTCCGACAGTGTGCAGGAGACTATCTCTCCGGACATGCAAAGAATGTTGGAAAAGGAAACACGCATCATACAACCGCACCAGGAGGAAATAGAAACCGTTAATTTGGGAAAAGAGGATGAGGAGAAAAAGGTGAACATCGGCTCCCAAATAAAAGGTAGCATAAGGGAAGAATTGATACAGCTTCTGAAGGAATATATCGATGTATTTGCTTGGTCGTATCATGACATGCCTGGGCTCGACACGAGCATAGTGGAACATAGATTGGCACTGAAAGAGGGGTTCCGACCTGTAAAACAAAAGCTCAGAAGAATCAAACCCGACTGGTCCTTAATGATAAAAGAGGAGGTGCAAAGGCAGTTGGATGCCAATTTCCTGGTAGTTTCAAAATACCCGGAATGGTTGGCCAACATAGTACCCGTCATCAAAAAGACCGGGAAGGTCAGGGTCTGCGTGGATTATAGGGACCTCAATCGAGCCAGTCCAAAGGACGATTTTCCCATACCGCACATAGATACACTGGTAGACCATACCGCTACCAACACGCTTTACTCCTTCATGGACGGGTATGCAGGGTACAACCAAATCAAACTGGCCGTTGAAGATAGAGAAAAAACCTCCTTCATTACACCATGGGGCACTTTTTGCTAATGAGTAATGTCGTTTGGGCTGAAAAATGCGGGGGCTACCTATCAAAGGGCTATGGTCACATTGTTTCATGACATGATCCACAAGGAAATAGAAGTATATGTGGACGACATGATCGCCAAGTCCAGAAATGAAATGGACCTCATTCAATATCTCCGAAAACTTTTTGATCGACTTCGGAAGTATCAACTTAAGCTAAACCCGGCAAAATGTACTTTCGGAGTATGATCAGGAAAACTCCTAGGGTTCATTGTCAGTGAAAGAGGAATCGAGGTGGACCCCGACAAAACAAAAGCAATTTTGGAAATGCCTCCACCAAGCACGGAAAAGGAGGTCAGAGGTTTCTTGGGCAGGATTAATTACATTGCCCGTTTCATCGCACAGTTAACAGATAAATGTATACCCATCTTTAAACTGTTGCACAAAAACCAGTCAACGGTGTGGGACGAAGAATGCCAACAAGCGTTCGATAAAATCAAAACTTGTTTAACCAATCCACCAGTATTGGTACCACCCGTTGAAGGGAGACCTCTGATCCTGTATCTATCAATCCTCGAAGTCAATGGGATGTGTGCTCGGCCAGCATGATGAAACCAGGAAAAAGGAACGGGCCATTTACTACCTCAGTAAGAAGTTCTCAGATTATGAAACCCGTTATACACCATTCGAAAAAACCTGTTGCGCATTGGTGTGGGTCACTCAACATCTCAGACAGTACATGGCTCGGCATACAACATGGTTGGTCTCCAAAATGGATCCAATCAAATACCTCTTCGAGAAGCCCATTTTGACCGGAAGAATAGCCAGGTGGCAGGTTCTCCTCTCAGAATTTGACATCATTCATGTCACCCAGAAAGCTATTAAAGGAAGTCCCCTAGCGGATTATCTAGCCCATGGATCCACAGACGAATACCAATCCTTACAAGATGACTTTCCCGATGAGCATATCATGCACATCGAACATGAAGAGACCAAAGAAGAGATGTGGACCATGTTCTTCGATGGGGCTTCAAACATGCTTGGACACGGGGTAGGAGCTGTTCTGATATCCCCCGAAAAGAAACACATCCCTGTAACGGCCAGGCTTAATTTCGATTGCACCAACAACATGGCCGAATACGAAGCATGTGCACTAGGGATCCAAGCGGCTCTAGATCATGGAGTTACTAAGCTCAAAATATTCGGTGATTCCTCCCTCGTCATCTATCAACTTAAAGGTGAATGGGAAACCTGAAACTCAAAATTGATCCCATACCTAGAGCACATCCGCGAGCTGGTCTCAAGAATGGAAAACGTCACCTTCCAGTATATCCCTAGGGAGGACAATCAAATTGCCGACGCCCACGCCACTCTATCATCCATGTTTTCCCTGGACCAGGAACATGAGATGTCAATCATTCAAGTCAAACTGCATGATAAACAAGCTTTCTGCATGGCAGTAAATGGCGAGCACGATCAAAACCCCTGGTACCATGACATCAAGTGGTACCTCATGAAGGGCGAATACCCTGAAGGAATCAGTGACAATGATAAGCGAACCATTCGCAAAAGGGTCGTAGGGTTCACGTTGATTGAAGGAACCCTCTACAAAAAGAGCCCCGATTCCACCCTCCTAAGGTGTGTGGACCAAGAAGAAGCCCAAACCTTGATAAAAGAAATCCACAAGGGGACTTTTGGAACCCACGCACCCGGGCATGTCATGGCAAAGAAAATCCTCAGGGCAGGGTACTATTGGTCCACGATGGAAGCTGATTGTCACCAATATGCCAAGAAATGTCATAAGTGCCAAGTATACGCCGATAACATCCATGTGCAGCCCGCACCTCTCAGTAACCTGGCTACACCATGGCCATTTTCTATGTGGGGCATGGATGTCATCAGACCCATCGAACCCAAAGCGTCCAACGACCATCGCTTCATATTGGTAGCAATCGACTATTTCACCAAGTGGGTTGAGGCAGCATCATACGCACATGTAACCCGAAAAGTGGTGACCACCTTCATCGAGAAAAACATTATATGTCGGTACGACATCCCTCATAGGCTCATTACTGACAATGGGACCAATCTCAACAATAAGATGATGGAGGAATTATGCCAAGACTTCAAAATCCAGCACCACAATTCCTCTCCGTACCGACCAAAGATGAACGGTGCAGTAGAGGCAGCCAATAAAAATATCAAGAAAATTATCCAGAAAATGGTGGTCACCTACAAAGATTGGCATGAAATGCTCCCCTTTGCCTTACATGGCTACCGAACGTCGGTACGAACCTCCACAGGGGCTACCCCGTTTTCCCTCGTATAAGGAATGGAGGTCGTGCTACCGATAGAGGTCGAGATACCATCCCTACGAGTTGTCATGGAAGCCGAGCTAACAGAAGCTGAATGGGTCCAAAACCGGTATGATCAATTGAACCTAATCGAAGAAAAATGGCTGGACGCCATATGTCGGGGGCAAGCTTATCAGTGGAAAATCAAGAAAGCCTACGACAAGAAGGTCAATCCCCGCACCTTCCAAGAAGGAGATCTAGTAATGAAGAAACTGCTTCCAGCCCAGAAAGACAAAATCGGGAAATGGGTAGCCAACTACGAAGGACCCTTTGTGGTCAAGCGAGCCTTCTCAGGAGGAGCCCTTATCCTCACCAACATGAATGGAGAGGAACTCCGATACCTTGTCAACTCGGATGCGGTGAAAAAATATTACGCCTAAAGACATTGCTCATGACCCGTCAAGATGAAAACTCGCAAAGAGCGTCCTGGGCAAAAGATAGGGCCTGCATACCTCGCTAGGACACGTCCTAGGCAAAAATTAGAGGTTTCGAAAAAAAAAAGATGAAAATAGAGCAATGATTACCCTAGCCGAGAATCACAAAGGCGACTAAGGTAATACCTCCACAATAGCAAGCAGACTTCGCATAGTCTTCACTCCGGATTCGAGCATCTCAACCAAAGGGACCAGGAAAAACGGGGAAACAGAGATCACAGACATGATTGTGGCACCCTCATATAGTTTAGCCAACCTTGACCAGCCATGCTTACAAATTCCTTTGTAAACCCCCCATGTAAAAATAAACCATCTGTTTATATCAATAAAATTGTCTTTTCCTCTCTTTACCTACTTGTGTAAATGCCTCTGTATTAACGAAATATGAGCATGCATAAAACAAGCAATTCGAGAAAGCATAAAAACAAAAGACGAACATCACCAACCAGGGCTGTCCCAAGTAAAAAGTACAGGGTAGCCTGCTAGATCAAAAACCCGCAAAGGGCGGTCTAGGCAAAAGATAAGGCTTTCATAAAAAGGAAAAAACCCATCAAAATATCTCAAACGAAGAATCAAAACCTGCTAGATCGAAAACCCGCAAAGGGCGGTCTAGGCAAAAGACAGGGTTAAAACAAGAGTACAAAAAAGAATAGTCACGAGAGAACAAAAAGAAAGGAAAGTACCAGTCACTTTCTAGATGTCCTCAAATAAAATTGCATCAACAACATCCACACACGAATAGTCGCACAAAAATGACTTTGTAAAAAAAAACAAAAACAAAAACAAAAATACAGTAGACAAATAAAAGGCATTCATATAGGAAGGTCAACCTCATGCTTGCATTTCATAAAAGAACAACCAAAGAAAAGGGGGTATCCCGGTATGACTTCGCCGACCCTTTGCCATCCTTCAGCGTAACAAAAAAAAAGGAGCCACGAGTAAAAAGACGTACGCTCAAGAAAAAGCCAAAATCCTAAACCGCGAGGAAAAAAGGCAGGATTAAGCCATCACCTCAACCAACAAAAATTCGACTACCAAGCAAGAATCAACAAAACCAAGACCCATCCGACCAACCAGCAAGGATCGGATAATCATCACCAAAAGTCAAAAACAAAGAATCCCCAGCAACCAACAAAACTGGATGAAACACCCAACAAAATCCCCGGTACAACCCGGATGACCATTCAGAGAGGTCCAAGAACATCTACCAACACAGAAATCACTCCCCAAGGAGCCGGCACATGGTCAGAATCAGTAAGCCGCCACCATTGCCAAAGGGTCAGCCACCGCAAGAAGGGGCATCCAGAGGCACATAACCGGGCGGGGGTTCATACTCGTCAAACCAGATGAGGGTTCGTACTCATCAACCAAGGGGTTAGTTACCGCGTCGAAGGAGCATCCCAAGGTTTCACATCGGCGCGTGATCAGAATCAGTAAGCCGCCACCACAGCCAAAGGATCAGCTACCACAAGATGGAGCATCTGGAGGCTTAACACCGAGATGGGGTGTGTACTCATCGGGCCTTACAAAAGGGGGCTTACCGGACGGGGTTCATACTCGTCAAACACCGGATGGGGGTGTGTACTCATCGGGCCTTACGGAAGGGGGCTTACGGGCGGGGGTTCATACTCGTCAAACCGGATGAGGGTTCGTACTCATCAGCTGAAGGAGTCGACTACCGCGTCAAAGGAGCATCCCGAAACGTACAACACAACATTTCCCCGAGAGGATCACCCGCCGCAAAGACGGAGTATCTGAAGGGCAACCGGGCAAGAGGGTCAACTCCTTTACCCTCCAGTCGATCACCTTGGCACAAAAGGCCGGCAGTCGACTGATCGGGTAAAGGGGGGGCAGCTGTAGACCCCAAATCTTGCTCGGCCTCCAAATAAAGACTAGAAGACCTCCTATTTGAAGATGGACGAAGCCTAACAAGCCATTAGGAGAGACTATTAGGCCCCATACTAGGATAGGAGGGAGTTTCTGTGCAAAAAATAAGTTTTCTCGCCTTGTTGGGACGAGACCTCCGTCTGGATTTCCCAGACCGCCGTCTCGCCTCATGCAAGTGGTGAGACCGCCGTCTCGCTTGACGAGACGGCGGTCTCGCCACCTACGAAGGGCGAGACGGCGGTCTCGCTTACCCAGACGGCGGTCTCACTGCGTTTGACAGGGCGAGATGGTGGTCTCGACCCTGTCAGACGAGACCGGCGGTCTCGCCACTGCCAGGCGCGAAAACCTATAAATAGGGGTCCTCCCCCCCTCATTTCCACACACCTCAAGCATTAGCTCTGCCTTCTCTCTAAAAACTTCTCTCTAGAATCCCTCCGACGCATTTCCGGAGTTTCTGAGTGTCTTTGAGAGCTTTTTTCGGCGTCCAGAAGAGTTTCCGGCGTCTTGTAGAGTGAAGGGCTGCCAAAAAGCACCCATTTATTTTAAAGAAATATAAAACAAAGCTTGCTTCGGAGGTTTAATTTCTCCCCCTCTACTTTTACTGCTTTAATTTAAATTATGCAATAGATTAGGGCCATGTAGTCATAACTTTAAATTCCGCACAATAAAAAGGGCAAAAGCATATTTTCCGGTTTATTTATCAACAATAAAAGCTGGCCTGTCATAGGGAACCCGAAAGGGGCGTCGTAAAGGGACTAATACTCCCTTTACACGTAACTAACTCCCTTACCCAACTCTGGTTCTAATGACCAAAGTTGGTTTTCAAAAACCAACGCCTTTCAAAAACCTTTTCCGATGTTTCCGGTAAAAACGTCGGTGGCGACTCCATAGAACCCAAAATAAATAAGTCCTTGGGTTAGCCCGGTTATCGGACAATCCAAGGGCACCTTTCGAAAACCTCGCCCCTAGGTTAGCCCGGTTATCGGACAACCTAAAGGCGTTGTAACCACCCATAAAAAACGCGAAAACAAGAGGGTCGAAAAAACCATCGCGTCGCTCCGACCGCCTCTTTTTTAGATGGCGGCGACAGGGGGGCAGCTGTAAACCCCAAATCTTGCCCGGCCTCCAAATAAAGAGTAGAAGACCTCTTATTCGAAGATGTACAAAGCCTAACAAGCCACTAGGAGAGACTATTAGGCCCCATACTAGGATAGGAGGGATTTTTGGCACAAAAATAAGGTTTCTCGCCCTCTTGGGACGAGACCGCCATCTCGAAATCGAGACCGCCGTCTCGCCTCATGCAAATGGCGAGACCACCGTCTCGTTTGGCGAGACGGCGGTCTGGCCACCTGTAAAGGGCGAGACGGCGGTCTCGTTTGGCGAGACGGCGGTCTCGCCACTTTGGCAGGGCGAGACGGCGGTCCCAGTTGACGAGATGGCAGTCTCGACCCTGTCAGATGAGACGGCGGTCTCGACCTGTCAGGCACGAAAAACTATAAATAGGGGGCGCCATTCCCTCATTTCCACACAGTTTGTCCTCCTTCCCTCTAGAAATCACCTAAGTTTCTCTCTCTAGAATCCCTCCGACGCATTTCCGGAGCTTTTGAGTGTTTCTGTGAGTGTTTTTCGGTGTTTCGAGAAGTTTCCAATGCTGTGTAGAGTGAGGGGTTGCCACAAAGCACCCTTTATTTTAAAGAATTAATATAAAAGCGTGCTTCGGAGGTTTATATTCTCCCTCTCTACTTTTATCGCTTTAATTTTAAATTATGCAATAGATACTAGGGCCATGTAGTCGTAATGTAAAATTCCGCAGAAAAAAAGGGTAAAAGCGTAATTTTCATCGGTTTAAATATTTTTAAATAGCTGGCCTGTCATAGGGAACCCAAAAGGGGCGTCGTAAAGGAACTAACACTTCCTTTACATGTAACTAACTCCCTTACCCAACTCTGGTTCTAACGACCAAAGTTGGTTTTTCAAAAACCAACGCCTTTTAACTCCTTTTCCGGTGTTTCCGGTAAAAACATCGGTGGTGACTCCACAGAACCCTTCAAAACTAGCTTTTGGATTAGCCCAGTTATCGGACAATCCAAGAGCGCCTTTTTGAAAACCTCGCTCATAGGTTCAGCCCGGTTATCGGACGACCTAAAGGCGTTGTAACCACCAAAACGCGAAAATCAAGAGGGTCGAAACCATCACGTCACTCCGACCGCCTCTCTTTGACGGCAGCGACAAAAGCAAGGAGAGATATGTGAATGAATGCGAGATGAATGCAATAAACAGTTGTATAGATAAACAAAAGGTGATTCTATTCATCCAGAAAAAAGTGTACATTCCCCTAGACCATGCTACGAAGCACATTTTGGCAGAAACAGAAAAGCCTAAAAAAACCCATAGGCGGGTTCTAGTTCCTACGTAATTCCCCTTCGGCTTCCCGTACATGACGAGTAAGTGCTTTGGACTGTTGATGGACTGCTTGACTCATATCTTCACTGTATTTTTGAGCCTCCTTTATCTTTGCCTCTTGATGGACAACCAAGGCCTGTAAGTCATCAAGTTTCTCGATGGCTCGGTATCTTTCTTGCAGAACATGGCCATACTGAGCTAATCTGTCTCTCTCTTTGCATTGTAGCTCATCCAAGTTCTTGTTGAGTCTTTGGACGGTTTCCCTCCTTCGTTGTGCTTCAGACCGAGTCTTTTCGAGGTCCTGTTGCATCAACTTGGTTGCTTGTGCCTGTTTTGCATACTCGGCCTCAAGGTGTGCTAGTTTAGCTGTCATTTCTTGGAGTCAATTATCCGAGTTTGCTCTGGCAACTTTAGATGCTCGGATAACCTCCTCATTGGAGTCAACACACTGGTCTTTGAGATGCTCTAACTCTTGGTCTTTCTTCTTGAACTGCCTTTGCAGACCGTCAATGGTAAGGATAGACTCTTGTTCTTTCTCCTCATGGACCCTCAACTGGGCTCCCATAATTTCTATCCTTTGGGTCAAGGCGTCGGCTTGGTTTTGTAGTTCTGTATTTACTGATGGTGAGGGGAATGGAGGGGGTGGATGTGGCACCCCTCTATCTTTCCTCCATTCCTCATAGTCACTGGAAACAGCTACTCGAGCCCTGCCAAACTCTTCATCCCCTATGTAGATTGGTTTCTCCCATGCTCTTCAGATTTTGGGAGCATCCTTGAAGCTGGTAGAATTGCAAAAGAAACATAGTCCCCCGATTTCTTCCCGTGTTGGCACGGTCTGGGTCCTCATAAGTTGCCTCATAGCTATCTTTGGGGAATAAGGTATGAAGCCCATAAGGCCCAACAATGGTACATTAGGGTGATCTCCGCATCTGATAAGAACGGGACCGGGTCAGAACCAAGGACATGCCCAAGATATGTGATCTATGTTCCAATGCTCCAACTCAGTCTTCCACTCCATGGCATGACGATGGCGGAGGGGGATCTTTGAGAAACTCCTCAAAGGATCGGGGAATGCTCCCACGTGACTTGAGACATAGAAATGAGTGATGCCCCAAACATAAAGTAATGTAGAACAACATCGAAGTGTTTTTCCTTGCTTATGAAAACAGAATTCTACTAACAACAAGGTGTCGGCAAGAAGCGCAGGCATAGGACTTTTCAAATGCACGTCCCAACCAAAGAAGACATCCATTGCGGCGTGATCCATGATGTCGTTATGGAAAGGAAAAAAAAAGGTCCCAAACACAATTAGTGCTAGAGTCTTGTTGAATGTGGGCCAATCTCCTTTATCAGCCATAGAGGATAAGTGGTCCTCTAAAAGTGAGATCTTCCACCCCTGAATGCTCCCTTTTCCCTTCAGGGCAGACTGAGGAAGTGGAAATCGGATAAGGTGAGTGACCCTGTTTACCGAGATATAAGTCCCCTGGCTAATGTAGACCCCGGCTGACTTGGGCCATCTGATCATAAGCTCATACTCTTCCAAGGTCGGAACCAAATCAAACTAAGAGAACTCAAAGCAATGCAGTCTGGAGCTCCAAAAGTGGATCAAGACTCTGACAAACACGTGGTCAACACAGATTTTCAAGAGGTCCAAGATTCAACCGTAGGATCTCTCGAAGTTGGATCAAATTTTCGGCGCCATCAGTGCGCATAACTGCTCCAACCTCTCGACACGGTAAAGGGGAATATCCACTTTTCCCATATGTCTATTGCTTGATCCCTCCATTTTTCTAGAAATGAAAAAAATGCATGCTATGAGTATGATGCTTTCGTATGCATGAAAGTGTTTTTTTTTTTTTTAAACATTAACATGTTTCATTTTCTACATGGTGCATGATGTTTTTTTTTTTTTTATGTATTTTCTGAAGAATAATGAAACTACCTATATGGATGATGGATTCAATGCTTAACACCATGAAAAGGGTCCCATTTCCTTTCATTATGGTTGTCATTTGATTTTTTTTGTTTTTGTTTTATCTCTTCTGTCGGACTACGTGGCTACTTAGCTTACAAAGAACCTGAAACCAAGCTAGCTAAAAGGCAGACTGTCCGAGATAAAAATGGTTATTGCGAAAGAATGGTTTTAGCATCCCTTATCTCTTCTGTCGGACTGTGTGACTACTTAGCTAAAAGGCAGACTGTCCGAGATAAGGGTGTTTATTGTGAAAAGATTTTTGAGATTTTGTTTTGTATTATTTTTTTTTGTTGTTGTATGGTTATGCTATGCAACAAACAAATGCAACAAACAAATGCACAAACAATTCACTCATCCACGAACAGAGTGACTTTTAATTATGAGGTAGGGGTTTCTTGCAGAAAAGTGCATTGGCAAAGGTAGGTTCTAACTATTCTCACCAAGGCCAGGCCCCCAAGGTGCCCCCATTATAGGGACCCTTCAATCTCCTAGTCTTTGAATCATGCACAGATGTTCGTGTCAATATTCTTAGACCAGAAGAAGAAGGTTATCACCTTGAGTGGTGGTTTCCGACAATGACCTACTGGCAATAAGTCCATTACCATGGTCGGTCATACCTGCCACCCACTCCCTATGTGTATTCTCTCTTTCCCCCTGTTGAAACATACAAGGACATGAATGTTGAACTTACATGGACATGAAGCTTGTTAATTTTGATGATGATTCAAGAACAATGGACTTAGAGATTTGAAGACTTGTATTCTTGTGTAATAACTCTGTTTTGATGATTTTGAGTCTGTAATATTAGAGTCTAAGATAGCCAGCACATAGTCTACTCTTTAGAAGCTTCAAAAACTCATTTTTATCAAAAAAACACTGGTTTAATCGATTAACAAGCTAAATAATCTATTATTACAGAGAGAAAAACCATTTTCTGTATCAGCTCTCTGGAATAATCGATTAACAGCTGAAATAATCGATTAACAGGTTTATTAATCGATTAACAGGCTAAATAATCGATTAACTAGCGTAGTTATGGGTTTCTATTGATTTTAGCTCTGTAATAATCGATTAACACTTGAGATAATCGATTATTTCAGTCAGATATGCATTTTAGACTTCAAAATTAGACAAAGTTTCGAAAACCCTAGTCCCAATACACCAGGTTTCGAAAATCCCCAATTCCCAAACCCTAATTCGTCTACTTAAGGTTCTCTAAGGATCTCTGCAAAGAGAACAACCTTTTTCAAACAAAAGTTCAGTGTTGTGACTGTTAGAGAACTGTTTATTGGAGGAAAAAGGGGCTTTTGGAACCTAGTGTGGGCTAGAAGCGATAAGAATCACTAAGTGGAGTTCTTGGTGGATTGTGTGTTGTGCCGTCTCTAGGGAAAGTTGTTCTTCGTCCCTTGTGTGACTCAAGAGAGGTGTTTTCGTTACCTTATATTTTTAATTGTTATCTGTTTGTAAAACTTTGATTATAGTGACAACGTTAATCCTATGTTTGAGTGATTAGCAACTGGACGGGGTCTTTTGATCCGAACCAGTATAAATCTTCTATGTAAGACTTTATCCTTACTCTATTTACGTTTACACAGCATTTTAATTGGTAAAATTTGGGGAAAATTTTTAAAACCTAATTTTTGTTAAGAAACCAATTCACCCCCCTCTTGGTTTTTGTCCGTTCACGCAAACATTCCGCTACGTGATTCTAACAAGTGGTATCAGAGCTTGCTTTGATAGTCATTAAAAGTTTTCGAAAATGGCTGGACAAAATCAAACGTTTGCCGAGGGTGCTTCTATCAACAGACCCCCACTTTTTGCGGGTCAAAATTATCCTTTCTGGAAAGTTAGAATGCAAATCTTTTTAGAGTCTGTTGATAGAGGTGTTTGGGACACTATTTTAAACAATCCCTATATTCCTAAAGTTTCTGAAAACAGAGTAGATGTTCCTAAACCATTTTCTAGATGGACGGCGGAGGAAAATAGAAAAGCTCAATTTGACGTTAGGGCTAGAAATATTATTTCATCTGCGTTAACCCTTGATGAGTTTTAC
Organism: Sphenostylis stenocarpa; assembly: GCA_963425845.1. NCBI lineage: Eukaryota > Viridiplantae > Streptophyta > Magnoliopsida > Fabales > Fabaceae > Sphenostylis > Sphenostylis stenocarpa. The sequence goes on along the minus strand of OY731401.1, from coordinate 28,794,329 downwards.
AAGATCTCTGTTTGTAAAAGTGCTCAAGAGATGTGGGAAATGTTGAGAGTGACCCACAAAGGTACCGACGACATTAAAAGAGCACGAAAAAATTCCTTAATCCAAGAATATGAGATGTTCTGAATGCAACAAGGAGAAACGATATTTGACGTTCAAAAGCGTTTCACACACATTGTGAACCATCTCACCGGATTAGGTAAAATTTTTTATGTTGATGAATTAAATGTGAAAATCTTGAAATCTTTGGATAGGAAATGACAACCTAAGGTGACGACCATCTTGGACTCACAAAACCTTGCCACAATGTCTATGGCGGCACTCTTTGGAAAGTTGAGAGAGCATGAGCTAGAACTAGGAAGGCTAAATGATGAAGAAGGTCAACACCAAAAGAGGAACTTAGCCTTCAAAATTGAAATTTCCAAAGGTAAGAGTAAAAAGGAAGAAGAAGACTCGGAGAATGATGAAGAAGAGTTGAGTCTCATGATTAAGAAATTAACCAAATTCATGAAAGCCAAAGGAAGGCATCCATTCAAAGGTAAGGGAAAGGTAAGAGAAAATACTTCCTTAAATATCAAATGTTATGGTTGTGGTGAAACAGGACATGTGAAGACCGAATGTCCAAACAAGAAAAATGAAGATAACAACGGCAAAAAGTTCTTCAAGAAGAAAGCCTACATCGCTTGGGACAATAGTGATTCGAGTTCAGAGTCAAGTGATTCGGAAATAGAAGCTAATATTTTCTTAATGGCAAATGACAATATATCTTCCGATTTTGAGGAAACTTCCAAATCAAAGAAGTCTATGTGGTATCTTGATAGTGGATGCTTTAAACATATGACCGGAGACAAAACGAAATTTGTGAGTTTCAAAGCTAAAGAACAAGGATATGTAACTTATGGGGACAACAACAAAGGAAAGATTCTTGGAATTGGAAATATTGGTGGTGCAAACACTTTGGAGATTAAGGATGTGCTTCGTGTTGATGGGCTAAAGCATAATCTCCTTAGCATAAGTCAACTTTGTGACAAAGGATTCAAGGTAATCTTTGAAAGTAAGTTTTGTACCATACATTTGATAGATTCCGAAAATGTAGCATTGAAAGGCATTAGGCATAATAACATATACTTGATTGATTTGGATTGTATACATGATACTAGTATAACATGCTTAGTTGCTAAGGAAGAGAACCCATGGTTATGGCATAAGAGAGCTGCTCATATAAATATGCATCAATTAAACAAATTGATATCAAAGGACTTAGTTGTTGGTTTGCCTAAGTTAAAATTTGAAAAAGATAGATTATGTGATGCATGTCAAAAAGGTAAACAAGTTAAATAATCATTTAAATCAAAGAATGTTATTTCCACATCAAAACCTTTAGAATTATTACATTTAGACTTATTTGGTCCTTCGAGGATAAAAAGCTTTGGTGGAAATTATTATGCTCTTGTGATTGTTGATGACTTTTCTAGATATACTTGGACATTTTTCTTAACATTGAAAAGTGAAGCTTTTAAGGTCTTTAGGGAGTTTGCAAAGCAAATTCAAAATGAGAAAGACTTAAGAATTAAAGTTTTAAAAAGTGACCATGGTGGTGAGGTTCAAAATGAAAGGTTTGAAAATTATTGTGAGGAAAATGGAATTTTGCATAATTTTTCTGCACCTAGGACTCCCCAACAAAATGGTGTAGTTGAAAGGAAAAATAGGTCACTAGAGGAACTTGCTAGACTAATGTTAAATGAATCAAATGTTCCTCAATATTTTTGGGTTGATGCTGTGAGTACTGCATGTTATGTTTTAAATAGGATGCTTATTAGGCCAATTATAAAATCAACTCCTTATGAATTATTAAATGGTAGAAAGCCTAATGTTGCTCATTTGAAAATATTTGGATGTAAATGCTTTGTGTTAAATAATGGAAAGGATAACTTAGGAAAATTTGACCCAAAACCCGATGAGGGCATTTTCTTAGGTTATTCACTAACTAGCAAAGCTTATAGAGTGTTTAATAGAATAACCTTAAATGTTGAAGAATCTGTACATGTTACTTTTGATGAAATTGTAGACCTTGGGGGAAATCCTCTTGAGTCAAATAAAGAACTTGCAGGTGATGATGAGTATAAAAGAGAGGCTCTTGAAGAATTGTATTTGAATGAGAATGAGCCTTCTCAACCAACTGAATTAGCTAAAGAATGACAATCACCAAGAAGACTTTCAATGGAAAATATTATTGGTTATATCTCAAAAGGGGTAAGAACTAGAAATATGACTAATTTCTGCATGTCTGTGTTAGAATCACACAGCAGAATGTTCGCGTGGACGGACAAAAACTAAGAGGGGGGTGAATTGATTTCTTAACAAAAATTAGGTTTTAAAAATTTTCCCCAAATTTTACCGATTAAAATGCTGTGTAAACGTAAATAGAATAGAGATAGAGTCTTACACAAGAGATTTATACTGGTTCGGATCAAAAGACCCTACGTCCAGTTGCTAATCACTCAAACAGAGGATTAACGCTGTCACTATAATCAAAGTTGTTACAAACAGATAACAATTGAAAATATAAAGTAAAGAAAACACCTCTCTTGAAATCCACAAGAGATGAAGAACAACTTTCCCCAAAGACGGCACAACACACAATCCACTAAGAACTCCACTTAGTGATTCTTATCACTTCTAGCCCACACCAGGTTCCAAAAGCCCCTTTTTCCTCCAACAAACAGTTCTCTGGCACTCACAACACTTAACTTTTGTTTGAAAAAGGTTGTTCAATTTTCTGAGAGCCTTAGAGAACCTTAAGTAGAGAAATTAGAGTTTGGGAATTGGGATTTTTGGAACTAGAGAGTATAGGGTTGATTTGAAGTTGAAAATCAAAATCTGACTGAAATAATCGATTAAATGAAGTGTTAATCAATTATTATAGAGCCAAAATCAACAGAACCCCAAAACTCTCTGTTTTAATCGATTAAAAGCCCTGTTAATCGATTAACAGGCCTATTAATCGATTAGCAGGTGTGTTAATCGATTATTACAGTGAACAGATACAGAAAATGGTTTTTCTCACTGTAATAATCAATTATCTGACCATTTAATCGATTAAAGCCGAGGCAAACTGATAAATGTGAGCTTTTGAAGCTTCTAAAGTGCAGACTATGTACCGGCTATCTTAAACTCAAATATTACAGACTCAAACTAATCAAAACAGAGTTATTACACAATAAAACAAGTCTTCAACTCTCTAAGTTCTTTGTTCTTGAATCATCATCAAAATCAACAAGCTTCATGTCCATGTAAGTTCAACATCAAGTCCTTGTATGTTCAACAATCTCCCCCTTTTTGATGATGATCAAAATTTTCTTTTAAAGCCTTGTAATAACCTGTTTTATCTGTCATACTAACAAACACATTAAACATACCAGATAATATTTAAAATCAATCATAGTAGGCTTTAAATATTTCTCCCCCTATTTTGATTATAATCAAAAATTAAAAGATTAAAAGATTTCTTCTATAACAATCATAAGATCTCCCCCTCAAAAAAATGCATAACTTGGAGGTAACTCCCCCTCAATCAAAGCATTAAAAGAACACCACATTTTATTTCAGAAATGAAAATACATTACAACACAAGAAAAATAAAAACAAATTTAAAATTCTCCACTATCACTATGAAAGTGTGCATCAAATTTTTGAGGTTTATACACATGATAAACTATTAACACCCTACATAATGAATTATATCCCTACACATGATAAACTATTTCTAATATCCCTAAGTCTCTTTTAAGATCATAGAATCTATCCTTGGGGAGAGGCTTAGTAAAAATATCTGCTTATTGGTGCTTTGTATCAACATACTCAATTTTACAGTTTCCTTTGCTTATATGATCTCTCAAAAAATGATGTCTAATTTCTATATGCTTAGTCCTAGAGAGAATTACTGGATTCTTAGTAAGATTGATTGCACTCGTATTATCACACATTAAAGTAATGTCATTTAGAAATATACTATAATCTTCTAGATGTTGTTTCATCCACAAAATTTGAGCACAACAATTACCAGCTGCAATATATTCAACTTTAGTGGTGGATAAAGCAACACATGCCTATTTCTTAGAATGCCAAGATACTAAAGATGAACCTAACAAATGACATGTCCCACTAGTACTCTTTCTATCAATTTTGCATCCACCATAATCAGCATCTGAATATCTTATTAAACTAGTACAAGCATCAGATGGATACCATAAACCAAAACCAGTAGTTCCTTTTAAATATTTTAAAATGTGTTTTACTGCAATTAGGTGAGATTCTTTTGGACAAGCCTGAAATCTAGCACACACATAGACAAAATGCATAATATCAGGTCTACTTGCAGTTAATATAACAGTGAGCCTATCATACCCCTATACATAGATTGATTAATTTCCAAACCTGAATCATCCTTGTCTAAATAGCATGAAGTTCCCATGGGTGTGTTAGCTTCCTTTGAGGTGTCCATTCCAAACTTTTTAAGTATCTCTTTGCAGTATTTGGTTTGAGAGATGAAAATGCCATCTTTAAGTTGCTTGATTTGAAGTCCAAGGAAGAATGTCAATTCTCCAATCATAGACATTTCAAACTCTCCCTGCATTATCTTAGCAAATTCTACACACAACGAATTATCAGTTGATCCAAAAATAATATAATCAACATATACCTGGACCAATAAGATATGTTCTTTTACTTTCTTTATAAACAACGTAGAATCAATTTTTCCTCTAGAAAAATCATTTGAAGTTAGGAAACTACTTAGCCTTTCATACCAAGACCTAGGAGCTTGTTTCAACCCATATAATGCTTTCTTTAATTTAAAAATATGATTAGGATAACTAAAATCCTTAAATCCAGGGGGTTGCTCCACATAAACTTCTTCTTTAATAAAACCATTCAAAAATGCACTTTTAACATCCATTTGATATAATTTAAATTTCATCAAAGATGCATAAGCAAGAAGTAGGCGTATAACCTCTAACCTGGCAACAGGAGCATAGGTTTCATCATAATCAATACCTTCCTCCTTACAATAGCCTTTGGCAACAAGTCTGGCTTTATTCTTTGTTATGTTTCCATCTTCATCAAGTTTATTTCTAAACACCCATTTAGTTCCAATTACTTGATGTGACTCTTCTCTTGGGATTAATTCCTGTTAGAAATGTAGGCTGAGATCAAGAGGGGGGGCTGAATTGATCTTTGAAAGATTTTCGCAAATTACAGATTATCTATTTCAAAGATTAAGGTTTCTGACCAGTTCTTGAATCACACTCAACAAGCAATAAAAAATAAATGCAGTGACAGAATTAAAGGAGAGAAAGGTTTAGAACAATACAACCAAGATTTATACTGGTTCACCCAATCCCAGGGCTACGTCCAGTCTCCAGCCAAATTCCAGCTGGGTTCCACTAGATTGAACGTTTTATAGATTACAACTTTAATTTCACACTCAATCTATCACAAGAACCACAATTCCAGTTCCTGCACCTAAACCTTCACCAAGAACCAAATTCCAGTTCTTGACCAACCCTGCAGCCAAATTCCAGCTACACAAACCAGTGCCCACAATTCCAGGCACCCACAATACAGTAAAGAAAGTAAAGAAACAATTAGAAGAAACTTAGAACGCTCAAACCAGATTTATGCAGCTCTGCAGTATGTGTTTCTTCTCCAAAATAATGCAATTTTGACTCAAGAAAGAACTCCTATGAACTTCACAAAAACTAGCGCGATTCTCTCTTGAAAGTAGCATTTATGATTGCTTGATTGATTGCTAAAAGATGTGTTTTAAAAGGTTCAAGCAATTCTGTTTTTATAGAAGATTTTCAAAACTGCTGGTTTATTTAATCTGTTAAAATAATCTTTTAATATGTTAAAAGACTTGTTTTAATCTGTTAAAACTTCTTTTAATCTATTAAAAAGTTCTTGATTATTTTCCAGATTTGTTTTAACCGATACGACACCGTTTATATCAATTAAAACTCTTTGTATAAAATCTTCCAAACTGTTTTAATCGATTGTTTCGTCTTTCAATCGATTAAAATACTGCAAAACATTCTTATAAACTTTTCTAAATGATTTTAATCGATAACAATATGTTTTAATCGATTAAAACACTTTGAAAAAATTCACTTAGTTATTTTAATCGTTGAAACGCATTTTAATCGATTATAATTCTCGCCAAAAGATTTCATAAAACTTTCTAAGTTATTTTAACCGATAGAAGCCTTGTTTTAATCAATTAAAACTTTCTGGAAAAACCTCTTAGTTGTTTTAATCGATTATTTCGCATTTGTATCGATTAAAATACTCGACGTAACAATTTTCAAAACACTTCAAGTTATTTCAATCGATTATTTCGAGTTTGTATCGATTAAAATTTCGCGTAACACTTTTCAAAATATTTTAAGTCATTTTAATCGATTATATCAATTCTATATCGGTTAAAATATCGGCGTAAGGTTTTCAAAAATCCTTCTAATGAAAACAATCGATTATTTCAAAAACATATCGGTTAAAAACATGTTGCAAAAGTCTTAAGAACATTTTAGTTGATAAAGCTTGTAAACTATTAGTTAAAATAGTTAATTAAAAACCTTTTAACAAAATACTTTGTTTTTATCCGTTTAAACGCTTTTTAGAGGCAATTGCAAAATCTTTTAAATGAAGAAACCTCATGCAGCAGAGAGATAAAAATGATTATACCTAAGCAGAGATGTAGACTCACTAATCCCACTACTCTTTTATCTAAGTGACCTTTGACTCGCCACAAAGTAGCCTTTGACTTCATTTTTGACTTCATCAAATCAACAAGATCTTTGCCAAAGTAATTCAATAAGATCTTCATCACTTTCAGCTCTCCCCTATTTGATGAAGACAAAAACCTCTTTGAATAATAACTCGCAAAAGAAGTCACTTGAATATATAGATTAGTGAGTATTCAAAAATTAATCATTTTCCCATTTCTCCCCCTATATTGCTACTCCCCCTAAATAAAGAAAATCAATATTATTTCTCCCCCTTTTGACTTCATCAAAAATAGGGAACAAAGGAACAAAACTAAGCATGATATGTATCAGTTTTTGAAAAACAGTAAAAGATTTGAACAAGATACCTTACTCATGTAGAGACTAATCAAAGTTGATTCAAACTTATCTTCATTAACACGTTTGTAATGAATACAATTAACACGTGTAAAGACAAGGGAATCATGCTTTAGTAGCATGTTACAAGAACAACCATTAACTAAAGCCTTTAATTTTTCTTTCCAGAGTAATAATTGATTAAAAACAGGATGAAAATCGATTAAAATGATCTTGTTACTAGTTTTAATCGATTAAAATAATGTTTTAATCGATTAAAACAGTGATGAGTTTCGAAAGTTTGAAACATAAGTTGATTTAATCGATTAAATCGACATTTAATCGATTAAAACAGTAAGAAAAATGATGTGTAAGTGCTTTTAATCGATTTAAAACTTGTTTTTATCGATTAAAACAACCAGTTTTGAAAAACTAAGTAATGTTTGATGCATCTAAAATGCCTAATTCAGTGCGGATTTTGTAAAAACGATTATTAGTAAAGTGTTTTAAGATAATATCAACTAGATTGAGTTAGTTTTAACCAATAGATCCATCAAAAATCAGAATAGTATCTTATTTAGCTGATTTAACTGATGTAAACTAGTTTTAGTTGATACAAACATATGACATACAGGTTTTAATCAATTAATACGCAAATTAATCGATTATTTTGATGCGAATTTCCTATGTAAGTGTTTCTTTTAAATGATTTAATTCATCATGCATAGCATTAATCCAATTACTATCCTTTAATGCATCAGATATGGTTTTTGGTTCAATTTGTGATACAAATGCCATGTGATTGCAAAATTTATTTAAAGATCTTCTAATGGAAACTCCCCGATTTATTTCACCAATGATGTTGTCTATTGAAAGATTTCTTGGAGTTTTCCATTCTTTAGGCAATTGCTCTTCGATTCTTCAATATCTTCGACCTGTTTTTGAGAAACTCGTTGATTTCGCGCTTTAATCGATACATTTTATCAGCTTAAAACATCATCTTTTGTACTATACTCGAAATATTCTCGCATACTTGGGTTAGTCTCATCAAATACAACATGGACAAATTCTTCTACAGATATTTAGCCTTTTGTTAAAGATTCTATAAGCATGGCTATTCAATGAATATCCCAAGAAGATACCTTCATCTGATTTGGAATCAAACTTTCCAAGATTTTCCTTTCCATTGTTTAAAACAAAAACCTTACTTCCAAATACTCTAAAATAGTTTATGTTAGGCTTTTTACCTTTGTATAATTCATAGGGAGTTTTCTTAAGAAAAGGTCTGATTAAAACACGGTTTAATACATGGCAAGCAGTGCTAACGGCATCAGCCCAAAAATATTTTGGTAATGCTTTCTCATTAAGCATTGTCCTAGCTAACTCTTCAAGAGAACGATTTTTCCTTTCAACTACACCATTCTGTTGAGGAGTTCTAGGAGTAGAAAAATTATGCTTGATACCATGTTTATCACAAAATTTATTGAAATTTTCGTTTGAAAACTCTCCCCCATGATCACTTTGAATACAAGAGATAAAATAGCCTTTTTCATTTTGAATTTGTTTCACAAATTTCTTAAACAAATGGAAAGTATCAGATTGGAAAGTATCAGAATTTAATTTTAAAAATAATGTCCAGGTAAATCTTGAGTAATCATCTACTATAACCAGTGCATATAGATTTCCTCCTAAACTCATAGTTCTAGAAGGACCAAAGAGATCCATGTGCAAAAGTTCAAGAGGTCTAGATGTTGAAACAATATTTTTCTGTGAAAAAGAATTCCTTACTTGTTTCCCCTTTTGACATGCATCACATACTTTGTCTTTCACAAACTTAAGTTTAGGTAAGCCAACTATAAGATCTTTAGAAATCAGTTTATTAAGATAATTCATATGAATATGAGCTAACCTCCTATGCCACAACCAGGAATCATTCTCTTTAGAAATTAAGCAACAATTTTTAGCAGAATTAGTATCTAACATGTAAATATTGTTGATCCTCTTACCAAGTAATCGACACTGCTCGAATTTGATTTGATTATTTGACATTGATCTTGACCAAAGACAACTTTGTGTCCTTTATAACAAAGCTGGCTAATACTAATCAAATTATGTTTTAACCCCTCAACATATAATACATTGTTAATAATACCTGATTATGTGCATTTGATGTCACCTATTCCAAGGATTCTTCCTTTGTTATTATCCCCATAGACAACAGTCCCACCATTCTTTAGTTTTAAGTTGTAAAATTTTGTAATATCACCTGTCATGTGTTTAGAACAACCACTGTCAAGGTACCAGAGATCTTCGGTTTGTTTTTCCTGAAAGAGAAATTAGTATAATTGTAGTACAAAATGATACAGAATTGAAATAGACAATTAATTTTGCACTAGAAGTAAAATTTTAATCGATTAATTTGATATTCAATCGATTAATCAAGTTCTGGAGAAAATATATCAGAATAATAATCGATTTAAACGAGGAATAATCGGTTAAATTTATCCTTTTAATGATTTTAACTGATATAAATTTAGTTTAATCGATTAAAACAGCTAAACTAGATTCCAAAGAGCATTTTAATCGATTATACAGACAGCTTTTCTGATATTCTCTGTAAGTGATTTTAACCAATTAAAATAGTTTTATATCAGTTAAAATACTCAGTCCATGAATCCAGAAATAGAATTTGCTGATTTGACACACAGAGACTTCCAGAATTTGTTCCTGCAAAACAGATTTGGCATATTTCTGGTACCCCTTTTTTAATTACTGGGTCCAATCATGTTATTTGAAATGAATTTTTGGGTATCCACTTCATTCTACCTTTAGGAATAGCATATTTCTTAATTCTACAATATTTCACAGAATGACCTTTTTTCATGCAGTAAAAACATTTAATAAATGGAGAGGAAACAGATTTACTATATGCAAAATAGTTTTTAAATGCTCTAGTTTTCTTTCCAATAGGAGGTGTAAAACCTATACCACCATGATTAATAACCAATTTTTGAGAATCAAGTATCATATCAAGACTAGTTTTTCCTTGTGCAAGTTTAGATGCAGTTTTTATTAAATATGTTAATTTCTCTTGTAACTTAGGACAATTTTTACAATCTTTATCATTACACATGCAATCAGAGTTATTACCTATTTCCAGATTTTCATTCTTGGTTTCTTCAACAACTATTTTCTTTTCAAGAAGAGTGATCTTGTTTTCTAATAAACTATTCATGCTTTTTAATCTTTTGTTTTCAATTTCTAATCTCTTAGCTACTGCATGCATTTCATAAAAAGCATCTTGTAATGAACTATAATTCATAGTAGTTGTCGAGTCAAAACTTACACTGGTTATTGGAGAATTTGAATTGACCATTAAGCATATCTCTGTTGTTTCTTCATAGGCCATTTCAAGGGTTTTCCACATCTGTGCAGTAGTTTGACAATGTGCTATCCTGAAAAAATTGTTGAACATTCAAGGACATGATGTTGAACTTACATGGACATGAAGCTTGTTGATTTTGATGATGATTCAAGAACACAAGATTTAGAGAGTTGAAGACTTGTTTTACTGTGTAATAACTCTGTTTTGATTAGATTGAGTCTGTAATATTAGAGTTTGAGATAGCCGATACATAGTCTGCACCTTAGAAGCTTCAAAAAGCTCAAATTTATCAAAGTGCCTCGACTTTAATCGATTAAATGGTGAAATAATCGATTAAAACAGTGAGAAAAACCATTTTCTGTATCTGCTCACTGGTTTAATCGATTAACAGGCCTGTTAATCGATTAACAGGTCTTTTAATCGATTAAAATAGAGAGTTTTGGGGTTCTGTTGATTTTGGCTCTGTAATAATCGATTAACACTTCATTTAATCAATTATTTCAGTCAGATTTTGATTTTTAACTTCAAATCAACCCTATTTTCGAAAACTCTAATTCCAAGACTCCTAGTTTCGAAAATCCCAATTCCCAAACCCTAATTTCTCTACTTAAGCTTCTCTATAGCACTCAGAAAATAAGAACAACCTTTTTCATACAAAAGTTAAGTGTTGTGAGTGCTAGAGAACTGTTTGTTGCAAGAAAAAGGGGCTTTTGGAACCTGGTGTGGGCTAGAAGCGATAAGAATCATTAAGTGGAGTTCTTAGTGGATTGTGTGTTGTGCCGTCTCTAGGGAAAGTTGTTCTTCATCTCTTGTGGATTTCAAGAGAGGTGTTTTCTTTACTTTATCTTTTCCATTGTAATCTGTTTGTAACAACTGTGATTATAGTGACAACTTTAATCCTTTGTTTGAGTGATTAGCAACTGGATGTAGGGTCTTTTGATCCGAACCAGTATAAATCTCCTGTGTAAGATTCTATCTCTATTCTATTTACATTTACACAGTATTTTAATCGGTAAAATTTGGGGAAAATTTTTAAAACCTAATTTTTATTAAGAAACCAATTCACCCCCCCTCTTGGTTTTTGTCCGACCACACGAACATTCCGCTGCACGATTCTAACGAGTGGTATCTGAGCTTGCTTTGATAGTCATTCAAATTTTTCGAAAATGGCCGGACAAAATCAAACTTTTGCCGAAGGTGCGTCTATCAACAGACCCCCACTTTTTGCGGGTCAAAATTATCCTTTCTGGAAAGTAAGAATTTAAGCTATTTCTAATATCCCTAAGTCTCTTCTAAGATCATAGAATCTATCCTTGGGGAGAGGCTTAGTAAAAATATCTGCTAATTGGTGCTTTGTATCAACATACTCAATTTTACAATTTCCTTTGCTTATATGATCTCTCAAAAAATGATGTCTAATTTCTATATGCTTAGTCCTAGAGTGCATTACTGGATTCTTAGTAAGATTGATTGCACTCGTATTATCACACATTAAAGGAATGTCATTTAGAAATATACTATAATCTTCTAGATGTTGTTTCATCCACAAAATTTGAGCACAACAATTACCAGCTGCAATATATTCAGCTTCAGTGGTGGATAAAGCAACACATGCCTGTTTCTTAGAATGCTAAGATACTAAAGATGAACCTAACAAATGACATGTCCCACTAGTACTCTTTCTATCAATTTTGCATCCACCATAATCAGCATCAGAATATCCTATTAAACTAGTACAAGCATCGGATGGATACCATAAACCAAAACTACTAGTTCCTTTTAAATATTTTAAAATGTGTTTTACTACAATTAGGTGAGATTCTTTTGGACAAGCCTGAAATCTAGCACACACACAGACAAAATGCATAATATCAGGTCTACTTGCAGTTAAGTATAACAGTGAACCTATCATACCTCTATACATAGATTGATTAATTTCCAAACCTAAATCATCCTTGTCTAAATAGAATGAAGTTCCCATGGGTGTGTTAGCTTCCTTTGAGGTGTCCATTCCAAACTTTTTAAGTATCTCTTTGCAGTATTTGGTTTGAGAGATGAAAATGCCATCTTTAAGTTGCTTGATTTGAAGTCCAAGGAAGAATGTCAATTCTCCAATCATAGACATTTCAAACTCTCCCTGCATTATCTTAGCAAATTCTACACACAACGAATTATCAGTTGATCCAAAAATAATATCATCAACATATACCTGGACCAATAAGATATGTTCTTTTACTTTCTTTATAAACAGCGTAGAATCAATTTTTCCTCTAGAAAAATCGTTTGAAGTTAGGAAACTACTTAGCCTTTCATACCAAGACCTAGGAGCTTGTTTCAACCCATATAATGCTTTCTTTAATTTAAAAATATGATTAGGATAACTAAAATCCTTAAATCCAGGGGGTTGCTCCACATAAACTTCTTCTTTAATAAAACCATTCAAAAATGCACTTTTAACATCCATTTGATATAATTTAAATTTCATCAAAGATGCATAAGCAAGAAGTAGGCGTATAGCCTCTAACCTGGCAACAAGAGCATAAGTTTCATCATAATCAATACCTTCCTCCTTACAATAGCCTTTGGCAACATGTCTGACTTTATTCTTTGTTATGTTTCCATCTTCACCAAGTTTATTTCTAAACACCCATTTAGTTGCAATTACTTGATGTGACTCTTCTCTTGGGATTAATTTCTGTTAGAAATGTAGGCTAAGATCAAGAGGGGGGGTGAATTGATCTTTGAAAGATTTTCGCAAATTACAGATTATCTATTTCAAAGATTAAGATTTATGACCAGTTCTTGAATCACACACAACAAGCAATAAAAAATAAATGCAGTGACAGAATTAAAGGAGAGAAAGGTTTAAAACGATACAACCAAGATTTATACTGGTTCACCGAATCCCAGGGCTACGTCCAGTCTCCAGCCAAATTCCAGTTGGGTTCCACTAGATTGAAAATTTTACATATTACAACTTTAATCTCACACTCAATCTACCACAAAAACCACAATTTCAGTTCCTGCACCTAAACCTTCACCAAGAACCAAATTTCAGTTCTTGACCAACCCTGCAGCCAAATTCCAGCTACAGAAACCAGTGCCCACATTTCCAGGCACCCACAATATAGTAAAGAAAGTAAAGAAACAATTAGAAGAAACTTAGAACGCTCAAACCAGATTTATGCAGCTCTGCAGTATGTGTTTCTTCTCCAAAAGAATGCAATTTTGCCTCAAGAAAGAATTCCTATGAACTTCACAAAAACTAGCGCGATTCTCTCTTGAAAGTAGCACTTATGATTGCTTAAACCCTTTTCCGATGTTTCCGGTAAAAACATCGGTGGCGACTTCAGAGAACCCTTCAAAACTAGCTCTTGGATTAGCCCGGTTATCGGACAATCCAAGAGCACCCTTTCGAAAACATCGCCCCTAGGTTCAGCTCGGTTATCGGACAACCTAAAGGCATTGTAACCATACCAATAAAAATGCGAAAAATGGAAAGTCGAAAACCATCGCGTCGCTCCGACCGCCTCGTTTTGACGGCGGCGACAGATAACGACTCCACTGGGGAAGCCTAGAGAGTTGATCCCATTTAGTGATGGGCCAACTTAAAATAAATAAACCAAGAAAAATTACGCTTTTACCCCACCTTGTATTATAACATGTTTTATTGCTTGGCTTTGATAACTGTTGTCTTTTTATACTTACGCAATTGTTTGAAATGCAAATTGCACACAAACCCTTGCACACTACAATTCCCTCTATACCCGGGGGCAAGTGAGAAATCCATAGGGAGTGGGTGGCAGGTACGGTTCGCTGTAGTGATGGCCCTATGCCCACTAGTGTGATCGGAAACCACCACTCAAGTTGATAACCTTCCTCTTTTGGCACAAAGACTGACTATGGCCTTAGTGCTAAGCATGGTCGGAAGGCTGGAGAGTGGGGACCCTATAATGGGGGCACCTTGGGGGCCTTAGCCTTGGTGAGAACAGTTAGAACCTACCCTTGCCAATGCACTTTTCTGCAGGAAAACCCTACCTCGTGATTAAAATGAATTCTCGCCTATTCGCGGATGAGTGAATTGTATGTGCATTTGTTTGTTGCATTTGATTGCATAGCATAACCAAACAACAAATAAAAACAAAATTTTACAATAAACACCCTTATCTCGGACAGTCTGCCTTTTAGCTAGCCTGGTTTCAGGTTCTTTGTAAGCTAAGTAGCTACACAGTCCGACAGAAGAGATAAGGGACGCTAATATTATTCTTTCGCCAATAAAACCATTTTATCTCGGACAGTCTGCCTTTTAGCTAGCCTGGTTTCAGGTTCTTTGTAAGCTAAGTAGCTACCCAGTCCGACAGAAGAGATAAAAGGCTAAAAAAATAAATCCAAAATAAATAAAATAATAATAACAAAATCAAAACATTTATAAATTTTTTTTTTTGACAAAGTCGTATCATTCATATTGCATCATGTCATAAGTGGAAAAACCAAGAGAAAAAAATAAATACATAAGGAAAGTATGCATACACATCATTTTAATAAATCCCTAAAATATGGGTCTTAGAGGCGTTTTTGGGAAAATTACTGGGCCAAATCCCCTACGGGATTTACAACTTGATTCTTCACCTTTTTCTCTTCGTTTTGATATGTTGTGCGTCCAAATCGGACATCTCAGTCAAAAGTTATCGCACTTTGAACATCTACTGCCCTTTTGTACTAGTGCATGCATAAATACATTCATTCTAGGGAACACTAGATATCCCTAAGACAATGGAGAAAGAGGACCCGAGCATATTTGTGACCTTCGCGACAAGGAAGGGACAAGTGTACTAAGGTGTGATGGGGAAGGAACCATTACACCGAGGTGGGTAGGATACCCCACAAAGCGTAAGCTTCAAGGAGGATACCTAAGTCATTGTCTTAAGGAATATCCATCTCATAAATCATTCATTTTAAACAATAAAAATCTTTTTGCATTCTAGAATGCGACTGACATTCTTCATACCCTCATCCGCATACAAAAAAACACAAAATCCCAAACCATATCATACATCATGTTAGAAAATAAAACATGATAATGTTTAGGAAAAAACAAAGACTTGCATATATGCATCCACCAAACTTCATCTTCATAACATGCATCTAATAATAGACAATCGAAGAAGTGGACATTCCTCAATACCATGAAAAGAGGATTAGGGCATTCGCATGCCATGCACGGGAAGTCAAAAAGAAAATAAATAGAAATTCTAACATGCGTATGGGTTCATTTAGGCTTCTCCACTTTAAAAAAAAAATGTACTTCGAAACATTACATTGAGGAATGTACACTGTCTGGATGAAATAAATAAAATTGTTTGTTTTCATCATCTCTTCAAGTGTCTATTGTATTGTATTCATAAATTGCATTCATTCTCACTTTAATAATAATAAGATAATAAAAAGAAAGGATTAATTGATGTGCTTTCCCTGAATCGGAATAAGATGAAGAGCAAACATTTTGTCATCAAGTTTTTTTCCAACGGTTGATCCGCCTAAGGAGGATAATAAGCCTCAACCGTTGGTCATCGGAGTAAATAAAGGAGAGGGGACAAGGACGGCATCACGTTTGTTCATGCCTCCCACGTAAAAAAAAGTGTACCATGGAGATACACAAAAACACCGCCCATCAATTAGGATATCTCCAACATAGCTAGCATTGGGGGCAGAATTAGAAATGGAGGAATCTACTCCCCCGAGTAGCTACAAGACAATGCTCCCAAGAATAAAAGAAAAATAATAAGATCGAAGAGAAACATAATCCAAAAAGGAAATTGAGTAGACTTTGGATTCACAATGCTTAGGCAATTCTTTCAACGCTCCGCCAAAAAGACAAACTCACGGTAGGCGATCAGCTGGTCACAATTCGAGCTAAAGACGACATTCGGATCAGCAAGTCGTTTGCCCTACCTTGAATGGATGCGACTAAAAAGGACCTTTGAAATATCTTTTGCCAATATGAAAAGACTTCCCCAACAATATAAAGGTGACCCACATAATAAGAAAATATGGATGACGCCCAAACCACGGGCTCATTGGAAACTCTCAAGGAATAAGGGAGCCACCAGATTTTAAAGACAATCCTTTGAAGCAAGCATTACCCTACAAAGGATCAAGCTACACGGAGAAAAGGGAATTCTCCCCTCCACACCTTGAATCAGATTTTCCCAAATAGAGGGGTTCAAGCGTCAAAAGCGACTTTAGTCATTAGGCGTTCTCCTTCTGATTCTTAAGGTTTGTAAATCCAATGACTATTAGAGATTACTCCTCGGGGCTAGCCCGACCCCCGAGCATTGTAGGGCACACATTTCCCTATTAATTACAAAGAATGTCATTCTTACTATCTGCTTCTCTTCTTGCTATTAATGTTTAAACCTCATTAATAACCATGTTTAAGCAAACGTTTTCAAAAGTGTGTCAAAGTAATCAAAATGCGTCATTGACCAAAATAAAAGTCAAATCCATCACCACTAATTGACTAGAAGCACAAAATAAAGTTTTACCTCGTCATAAGTAAAGTCGTGTTTCGCTAATGTTGTGCAAAAAGAAGACAAAAATCAAAGGAAGCCCATAGAAGCTAAAGGCCAAAAAAAAAAAAAAGAGGGCAAGATACCCGGTAGGAAACCCACAAAGGGGGCTACGCAAAAGTTAGGGTAAACCCGCTAGGAAACCTGAACAACCATAAAGGGTATCCTAGGAAAAAATTAGGGTTACAAAATAAAGACCGCTAGGTTTCCAAAGCAAGAAAAATGAAACCTAGACAAAAGTTAGAACAAAACACAACATCCTAGACTGAAAACTCAAAGGGTGGACTAGGGAAGTCAATCAGTCATAGCAAGCCCCATAGAACAAGACGCCACTCCATAAACAAAACGTTTGTCTAAACTAGCCTAAACACTCTAACCAACCTTGGCTAGCCGTGCTTACAAAAACCATTTTTGTCAAAATAAAACAATGCTAAAACACAAGCCTTTGAATTAAATATCCTCTTCCTTCTTTTCTCTTGACCCTTACCACTACGACATTCTAGTAATTAGTAGGGAAATGTGGAGATAGTAATCAATAGGAGGATTGACATCCCCAAGGAAAGGGAGGGGCGCACTGACATGGCAAGTCGCTCTACAATTAACACAATCATTCTTCGGTCACGGTAAAGTCAAGACGGCAAAATCGGTACAATCTATCCCGTCGATGAAGGCACATAACGTCAGAAGCTCATCAGAAGTAAAAACACATTGGTTAATCCTTTTGAAAAAATTAATTGAAATAGTACTATAGGATGCATATAACGAACATTGCATATGAAAGGGTCCTATCTCTCAAAAAAAGAAGAGAAAGAAAAATGATAATAAAAAGAATAATGCCTCCTAGGAGATTCTTAGGCAAAAGTTAGGGTAGCCCGCTAGATCGAAAAGCCGCGAAGGGCGGTCTAGGCAAAAGTTAGGGCATTCACAAAAAAGGAAAAAGCCCGCTAAGATATCCTAGGCAAAAAGTAAGGCAGCCCGCTAGACCAAAAACCCCAAAAGGGCGATCTAGGCAAAAGATAGGGCTAAACCAAAAAATAAATAAAAGAGAGGGGTCCTTCATCATAATCATGAAAGTCTAGTAGGAGAATGCCAGTCACTTTTCCAGATGCATCGATAAAAAAGGATAGATTGCATTTAGGGCATCCACACACAAGTAGTCGCACAAAACGACTTTGTCAAGATAAAAAATGAAAGAAATAAAAATCACTTCAGATAAATAACAAAAAAAAAAACAAAAAAATTCATGCATATAAGGAGACTAGCTCCATCATTGTGATTGAAAATAGGATCACCGAGACCGAGTCTCCAAAATAAAGCCTTCAAGAAAGTGGAGAAAGTCGTCAATCAAGCGACTCAGCAGAATAAGAGCTTCTGAAAATCAAGAGCTCCAACTACCATCCTTCTACCCAGAAAAGAAGGCACAAGAAAGAAATAAGTCTCCAAACATTGCTCTCCCTCAAGAAAGAAGAGTGAGTTGTCATAAGAAGCTTCTAGAAGCCAAAGCTCCAATCATCACCCAATAAAAGAGGGCACAATCATCAAGACATCATAAAAGAAAAGCTGACGGAAAGGCTTAGTCATCCCCAAGAGGATCCCTTCCTACTCCGAAGGCAAAAGAAAAACACTCCTCACGGCTCAGCATTACCACTACATGAGTCATTGAGCACACTCACCCAAAGTCTCCTCCACACTCCCCAATGGAGAATAAAGGCTTCAAGAGCCCATCATCATCAACAGTCAAAAGAGTCCAATCTTCATACCAACAAGGGCTCAACAAAAAAAGGAAAAAAGAAGAAAACTCTTGCATCCCCAGAGGATGTCTAAAAGAAAAGGCAACAACAAAGAAGGCCGAATAAAAATCCTCAAGTGGATCTCCTAAAAAGTCTAAAAAAAAGAATAAGAAATTCCCATCCTCCAGTGGAATAAGAGCTTCACAAGTTTAGCTCGCATCAACATCAATCAAGGAGCCAAGACTCCATCCCTAGAAAAGAAAAAGCAGATCCCTAGGGAGTCAACTAATTCCCTGGTGGATCACCAAAGAAAGAAAACTTTATCCCCTGCGGATCCCTAAAAAGAAGGGAAAAAGCCAGCGTAATAAAAAGAGACTAAAAAGTAAAAAGGCTTACGCATTATCCCCATAAAAAAAGCCAGATTTCAAAATCGCGAAAAAAAGGCAAAATCAATCCTAACTTTTAGGCAATCTATAAAATCCCTAAGTGGGTCACCGCAGAAAAGGGAAAATCAACGAAAAAGAAGGAATCGGAAATCCTAATGAAACAAGAGTATTGGTAAAGCCATCTCATACCAACAACATCCAACAAGGAGGCAAAACTCCATTCCCTCAAAGGGGAAATCAAAATTAGATCCCCGGGAAGGCAACCAATTCCCCGGTGGATCAATAAAAAAGAAAGATCATCCCCAGTGAGCCTACTGCAAAGGCAAAACTTCATATTCATCCTCAAAATGTCATTTGCCTATGCATAGGCAAGACCTGGCAAGCAAGAGCCAGCATCCCCATAAGGGAATATCAGCCTAGTCAGAGGCAAAACAAATGCAGCCAAAAGTCTTCACTTCCGATGAAGCATCTGCCTACTCAAAGGCATTACTAGAAACTCAATGGAGTATCTGCCTGCTCAGAGGCACCATCAAAATCAACAAATTTTCAATGGATATCCGCCTACTTAAGAGGCCTCACCAAGATCAACAAATCCCCAGAGGATACCTGCCTACCTAAGAGGCACTCATCAAAAATGCCCAACCAGCCAGCAAGAGTCGGGTGATCACCACAAAAAGATCAAAAACAAAGAATCCCCAGCAAACAAGAAAGCTGGATGAGCACCCACAAAATCCCCGGCGTAGACCGGACGACAACATCTCCAAAGAAGACCAACAAAAAGTACATCTCAACACTCGACGCATGAGCCACCTGAACAGGAAGCCGCCACTACCACCAGACCTACGCAACAGACTGTACTAGCCTGATAGGGGGTTCGTACCTATCAACCTGCGCACGCGGTGCGCCTGATTTGCGCTCGAGCAGGATTAATAAGTTGCAACTACCAGCCTGATGGGGGGTTGATACCCATCAACCGAAGGATCGGCTATCGTCAGAAGGAGTATCCTGAGGTTCTACCTTGTGTCAACCGAAGGGATTAGCTACCATCAGAAGGAGTATCCTGGAGGTGCACAACACAAATTTTCCCCAGAAGGTCAACAACCGCAAGACGGAACATCCGAAGGATAACCGGGCAAGAGGGTCAACTCCTTTACCTTCCTGTCGATCTGTCTGGCACAACAGGCCAACAGCCGACTAGTCAGGTAAAGGGGGGGCAGCTGTAGACCCCAAATCTTGCCCGGCCTCCTAATAAAGAGCAGAAGACCTCTTATTCGAAGATGGATGAAGCCTAAGAAGCCACTAGGAGAGACTATTAGGCCCCATACTAGGATAGGAGGGATTTTTGGCACAAAAATAAGGATTTCCGCCTTTTGAGGTCGAGACCGCCGTCTCGCCTTACGCAAGTGGTGAGACCGCCGTCTCATTTGGCGAGACAACCGTCTCGCCACCTGCGAATGGTGAGACCGCCGTCTCGCCATTCCTGCAAGGCAAGACTGCCGTCTCGATTGGCGAGACCGCCGTCTCGACCTTGTCAGACGAGACCACCGTCTCGACCTGACAGGCGCGAATTCCTATAAATAGGGCCTCCATTCCCCTCATTTCACACAGCTTTCTCACACTCTCTCTAGTCACATCACTAGATTCTCTCTCTAGAACCCCTCTAAAGCATTTCTGGAGTTTTTGAGTGTTTCTAAGAGTGTTTTTTAGCGTTTCCAGAGGTTTCTGACGCTGTGTAGAGTGAAGGGTTGCCACAAAGCACCCTAATTTGCAAAAGATTAATTGAAAGCTTGCTCCGGAGGTTTCTACTTTCTCCCTCTATCTTTTACCGCTTTATTTTTAAATTACGCAATAGAAGTTAGGGCCATGTAGTCATAATTTAAATTCCGCAAATAAAAGGGTAAAAACGTATTTTTCCTGTTTAATAATTTAAATAGCTGGCCTATCATAGGGAACCCAAAAGGGGCATCGTAAAGGAACTAACACTTCCTTTACACGTAACTAACTCCCTTACCTAACTATGGTTCTAACGACCAAAGTTGGTTTTTCGAAAACCAACGCCTTTTTAAACCCTTTTCCGATGTTTCCGGTAAAAACATCGGTGGCGACTCCAGAGAACCATTCAAAACTAGCACTTGGATTAGCCCGGTTATTAGACAATCCAAGAGCACCCTTTCGAAAACCTCGCCCCTAGGTTCAGCCCGGTTATCGAACAACCTAAAGGCGTTGTAACCATACCAATAAAAACGCGAAAAATGGAAAGTCGAAAACCATCGCGTCGCTCCGACCACCTCGTTTTAACGGCGTCGACAATAACAATCTGTTTTAATCGATTAAAACACTTTGAAAAAAATTCACTTAGTTATTTTAATCGATTGAAACGCATTTTAATCGATTATAATTCTGCCAAAAGATTTCATAAAACTTTCTAAGTTATTTTAACTGATAGAAACCTTGTTTTAATCGATTAAAACTTTTTGGAAAAACCTCTTAGTTGTTTTAATCGATTATTTCGCATTTGTATCGATTAAAATACTGACAGAACAACTTTCAAAACACTTCAAGTTATTTCAATCGATTATTTTGAGTTTGTATCGATTAAAATTCTGCCAGAACACTTTTCAAAATATTTTAAGTCATTTTAATCGATTATATCAATTCTATATCAGTTAAAATACTGGTAGAAGGTTTTCAAAAATCCTTCTAATGAAAACAATCGATTATTTCAAAAACATATCAGTTAAAAACCTGTTGCAAAAGTGTTAAGAACATTTTAGTTGATAAAGCTTGTAAACTATTAGTTAAAATAGTTAATTAAAAACCTTTTAATAAAATACTTTTTTTTATCCGTTTAAACGCTTTTTAGAGGCAATCGCAAAATCTTTTAAATGAAGAAACCTCATGCAGCGAGAGAGATAAAAATGATTATACCTAAGCGGAGATGCGGACTAACTAATCCCACTACTCTTTTATCTAAGTGACCTTTGACTGCCACAAAGTAGCCTTTGACTTCATTTTTTAATTCATCAAATCAACAAGATCTTTGCCAAAGTAATTCAATAAGATCTTCATCACTTTCATATCCCAGACTTGATTCCTTTCAAATTGGTTAAGTTCCTCTTGCATAGCTATGCACCATTGATCATCTTTAAGCGCTTCCTCATCATTTTTGGGTTCTATCTGTGACACAACGCCTTTAGGTTGTCCGATAACCGGACTGAACCTAGGGGTGAGGTTTTCGAAGAGGCGCTCTTGGATTGTCCGATAACCGGGCTAACCCAAGAACTAATTTTGAAGGGTTCTTCTGGAGTTTCCACCGATGTTTTTACCGGAAACATCGGAAAAGGAGTGAAAAGGCGTTGGTTTTCGAGAAACCAACATTGGTCACTAGAACCAGAGTTGGGTAAGGGAGTTAGTTACGTGTAAGGGAAGTGTTGGTTCCCTTACGATGCCCCTTTCGGGTTCCCTATGATAGGCCAGCTATTAGAATAAATAAACCAGTGAAAATACGCTTTTACCCTTTATTTGCAGAATTTAAAATTACGACTACATGACCTAATATCTACTGCGTTATCTACTGCGTAATTTAAAGATAAAGCAGTAGAGAGAGAGAGAGAATGTAGAAACCTCCGAGGCAAGCTTTCTATTAATTTCTTGACAATTGGGGTGCTTTTTGGCAGCCTTTCACTCTTTACAGCGCCGGAACCTCTCGAAAATGCTATAAAAAACTCTAGAAAACTCTCGGAAACTCCGGAAATGCTTTGGAGGGGTTCTAGAAAGAGAATTTGAGGAAGTGACTAGAGAGAGAATGGATGAACTGTGTGGAATGAGGGGAATGGCGCTCCTATTTATAGGGATTTGCGCCTGTCAGGTCGAGACGGGCCGTCTCGTCTGACAATGTCAAGACGGCCATCTTGCCTTGCGAAGGTGGTGAGACTGCCATCTCGTTTGGTGAGACGGCTGTCTCGCCATTCCTGCAAGGCGAGACGGCCGTCTCGATTGGCAAGACGGCGGTCTCGACCGTAAAAGGCTAAAAACCCTTATTTTCAAGCCGAAAATCCCTCCTATCCTAGTATGGGGCCTAATAGTCTCCCCTAGTGGCTTCTTAGGCTTCATCCATCTTCGAATAAGAGGTCTTCTAGTCTTTATTATGAGGCAGGGCAAGATTTGGGGTCTACAGTTGCCCCCCCTTTACCTGACCAGTCGGCTGTTGGCCTGTTTGTGCCAAACAGATTGACTGGAAGGTAAAGGAGTTGACCCTCTTGCCTGGTTACCCTTCGGATGCTCCATCTTGCGGCGATTGATCTTCTGGGGAAACTTTTGTGTTATGGACCTCCAGGATACTCCTTCTGATGGTAGCCGATTCCTTCGGTTGACACAAGGTAGAACCTCAGGATACTCCTTCTGACGGTAGCTGATCCTTCGGTTGATGGGTATAAACCCCCCATCAGGCTGGTAGTTACGACTTACTAATCCGGCTCGAGCGCAGATCAGGCGCACTTGCGTGCGCGGGTTGATAGGTATGAACCCCTTATCAGGCTGGTACAGTCCACTGCATAGGACTGGTGGTGGTGACAGCTTACTGCTCAGGTGGCTCATGCGCCTACTCCATGGGGAGTGATTTCTGTTTTGGTAAATGTTTTTGGACCTTTCTGGTAAAGTCTTTCGGTGTGCTGGGGATTTTGTTTTTTGGCTTTTCCTGATAGCCATCCAGCCTGTTTTTTGCTGGGTATTCTTTGTTTTTGATCATTTGGTAGTGGTCATCCGACTTTGCTGGTTGTCGGGGATTTTTGGTGAGTGCCTCTTAGGTAGGCAGAAATCCTTTAGGGATTTGTTGATCTTGGTGACACCTCTTGAGTAGGCGGATATCCATTGAAAATTTGTTGATTTTGATGGTGCCTCTGAGCAGGAAGATACTCCATTGAGTTTATGGTAATGCCTCTGAGTAGGCAGATGCTTCATCGGAAGTGAAGACTTTTCGTTTCATTTGTTTTGCCTCTGACTAGGCTGATATGGGGATGCTAGCTCTTGCTTGCCAGTTCTTGCCTATGCGTAGGCAAATGACATTCTGAGGATGAATCTGAAGTTTTGTTTTGCAATAGGCTCACTAGGGATGATTTTTCTCTTTTTGGTGATCCACCGGGGAATTGATTGCCTTCCCGGGGATCTAATTTTGATTTCCCCCCTGAGGGAATGGAGTTTTGACTCCTTGTTGGATGTTGTTGGTATGAGATGGATTTGCTGATACTCTTGTTGGGCTTTCTGATTCCTTCTTTTTCATTGATTTTCCCTTTTCTGAGGTGACCCACTTAGGGATTTTATTGATTGCCTAAAAGTTAGGATTGATTTCGCCTTTTTTCGTGATTTATCTCTTTTTTATCGCGATTTTGAAATCTGGCTTTTTTATGGGGATAATGCGTAAACCTTTTTACTTTTTAGTCTCTTTTTATTACGCTGGCTTTTTCCCTTCTTTTTAGGGGGTCTGCTAGTGAGGAAGTTTTCTTTCTTTGGTGATCCACCAGGGAATTAGTTGACTTCCTGGGGATCTGATTTTTCTTTTCTAGGGATGGAGTCTTGGCTCCTTTGATTGATGTTGATGCGAGCTAAACTTGTGAAGCTCTTATTCCACTCGGGGATGGAAATTTCTGATTCTTTTTGTAGATTTTTAGGAGATCCAATTGAGGATTTTTATTTGGCCTTCTCTGTCATGGCCTTTTTTGTCATTTGTTGGAGATGAGGGGTTTTCTTGTCTCTTCTTTTCTCTTCTTTCCTTTTATTGAGACCTTGATGGTTTGGACTCTTTTGAATGTTGATGATGATGGGCTCTTGAAGCCTTTATTCTCCATTGGGGAGTGTGGAGGAGACTTTGGGTGAGTGTGCTCGATGACTCATGTGGTGGTAATGCTGAGTCATGAGGAGTATTTTTGTTTTGCCTTCGGAGTAGGAAGGGATCCTCTTGGGGATGACTAAGCCTTTCTGTTGGCTTTTCTTTTATGATGTCTGATGATTGTGCCCTCTTTTATTGGGTGATGATTGGAGCTTTGGCTTCTGGAAGCTTCTTATGACAACTCACTCTTCTTTCTTGAGGGAGAGCAATGTTTGGAGACTTATTACTTTCTTGTGCCTTCTTTTCTGGGTAGAAGGATGGTAGCTGGAGCTCTTGATTTTCAGAAGCTCTTATTCTGCTGAGTCGCTTGATTAACGACTTGCTCCATTTTCTTGAGG
The DNA here is from genome assembly GCA_963425845.1 of Sphenostylis stenocarpa. Classification (NCBI taxonomy): domain Eukaryota; kingdom Viridiplantae; phylum Streptophyta; class Magnoliopsida; order Fabales; family Fabaceae; genus Sphenostylis; species Sphenostylis stenocarpa. Next base: position 28,768,922 of record OY731401.1, on the reverse strand, counting down.
GCATTATTTGGAGACTCAGTCTCAGTGATCTTGTTTTCAATCACAAACATGGAGCTAGTCTCCTTATATGCATGAATACTTATCGTTTTTTGTTATTTGTCTGAAGTAATTTTTATTGCTTTCATTTTTGACATTGACAAAGTTGTTTTGTGCGACTACTTGTGTGTGGATGCCCTAAATGCAATCTATTCTTTTTGATTGATGCATCTGGAAAAGTGACTGACATTCTCCTGCTGGACTTTTTTATGATTATGATGAAGGGCACCTCTCTTTTATTCATTTTTTGGTTTAGCCATATCTTTTGCCTAGACCGCCCTTTTGGGGTTTTCGGTCTAGCGGGCTGCCTTAATTTTTGCCTAGGATATCTTAGCGGGCTTTTTCCTTTTTTATGAATGCCCTAACTTTTCCTAGACCGCCCTTTTGCGAGTTTTCAATCTAGCAGGCTACCCTATCTTTTGCCTAAGAATCTCCTAGCAGGCATTATTCCTTTTATTGTCATTTTTTCTTTCTCTTCTTTTTTCGAGAGATAGGAGTCTATCATATGCATGCAATGTTTGCGATATGCATCCTATAATACTATTTCAATTAATTTTTCAAAAGGATTAACCAATGTGCTTGAGCTTCTGAGGAGCTTTTGACGTTGTGTGCTTTCGTCGATAGGATAGGTTGTACCAATTTTTCCATCTCGATTTTTTCATGACCGAAGAATGATTGTGTTAATTGTAGAGCGACTTGCCATGTCAGTGCACCCCTCCCTTTCCTTGGGGATGTCAATCTTCCTATTGATTACCATCTCCACATTTCCCTACTAATTACTAGAATGTCGTAGTGGGTCAAGAGAAAAGAAGGAAGAGGATATTTAATTCAAAGGCTTGTGTTTTAGAATTGTTTTATTTTGACAAAAAATGGTTTTTGTAAGCACGGCTAGCCAAGGTTGGTTAGAGTGTTTAGGCTAGTTTAGACAAACGTTTTGTTTATGGAGTGGCGTCTTATTCTATGGTGCTTGCTATGACTGATTGACTTCCCTAGTCTGCCCTTTGGGTTTTCAGCTTAGGATGTTGTGCTATGTTCTAACTTTTGTCTAGGTTTCATTTTTCTTGCTTTGGGAAACCTAGCGGACTTTATTTTGTAACCCTAACTTTTTGCCTAGGCTACCCTTTATGGTTGTTCGGGTTTCCTAGCGGGTTTACCCTAACTTTTGCGTAACCCCCTTAATGGATTTCCTACCGGGTACCTTGCCCTCTTTTTTTTGGCCTTTAGCTTTGTCGCCGCCTCCCCGAAAACGGGGGCGCGGTCGAAGCGACGCGATGGTTTTTTTTCGACCCTTTTTGATTTTCGCGTTTTTTATTGGTGGTTACAACGCCTTTAGGCTGTCCGATAACCGGGCTAACCTAGGGGCGAGGTTTTCGAAAGTATCCCTGGGTTGTCCGATAACCGGGCTAACCCAGGGACTTATTTATTTTAGGTTCTATGGAGTCGCCACCGATGTTTTTACTGGAAACATCGGAAAAGGGGTTTTAAAAGGCGTTGGTTTTCGAAAACCAACTTTGGTCATTAGAACCAGAGTTGGGTAAGGGAGTTGGTTACGTGCAAAGGGAGTATTAGTCCCTTTACGATGCCCCTTTCGGGTTCCCTATGACAGGCCGGCTTATTTTATTCATAAACTAGAAAAATACACTTTCGCCCTTTTTATTCTGCGGAATTTAAAAGAATGACTACATGGCCCTAATATCTATTGCATAATTTAAGATAAAAACGGTAAAGGTGAAGGGAGAGAATTTGAACCTTCGAAGCACGCTTTTTATATTAATTCTCTAAAAAATAGGGTGCTTTATGGCAGCCCTTCACTCTACAAGACGTCGGAAAATCTCTCGAACGCCGAAAATCACTCTTGAAAGCACTCAGAAGCTCCGGAAATGCGTCGGAGGGATTCTAGAGAGAAGTTTTTAGAGAGAAGGGAGAGCTATGCAGCTGTGGTGTGTGGAAATGAGGGGGAGAGAGCCCCTATTTATAGGTTTTCGCACTGTCAGGTGGCGAGACCGCTGGTCTCATCTGACAGGGTCGAGACCGCCGTCTCGTCCAAAGAGACTGCCGTCTCGACCTGTCAAAATGGCGAGAACACCGTCTGGGTGAATGAGACCGCCGTCTCGTCCTTCGCAGGTGGCGAGACCGCCGTCTCGTTAAGCGAGACGGCGGTCTCACCTCCTACGTGAAGCGAGACGGCGGTCTGGGTTGTCCAGAAGGCGGTCTCGTCCCTTCAAAGCGAGAAAACTTATTTTTTGGTACAGAAACTCCCTCCTATCCTAGTATGGGGCCTAATAGTCTCTCCTAATGCCTTGTTAGGCTTGTCCATCTTCAAATAGGAGGTCTTCTGGTCTTTATTTGGAGGTCGGGCAAGATTTGGGGTCTACAGCTGCCCGCTCTTTATCCGTCCGCCGATCGTCGGCCTCTCGTGTCGGATGATCGACCGGGGGTAAAGGAGTTGACCCTCTTGCCTGGCTGCCCTTCGATGTCCCGTCTTGCGGTGGTTGATCTTCCGGGGAAAACTTTGGTGTTCGTGCACTTCCGAGATACTACTTCGACGTAGCCGATCCCTTCGGTGAAAACGTGATAAGACCTCGGGAACTCCTTCGACGGAGCCGATCCTTCTGGCTGATGGGTATGAACCCCCCATCGTGGTGGTAGTTGCGATCCGTTGTGTGGGACCGGTGGTGGTGGCGGCTTCATCGCTCGGGTAGCTCATGCGCCGATGTGAAACCTTAGGATGCTCCTTCGACGGTAGCCGATCCTTCGGCTGATGGGTATGAATCCCCCATCAGCCGGTGCACGATCCGTTGTGCGGGACTCGGATGGGTATGAACCCCCCATCGTGGTGGTACAGTCCGTTGTGCGGGACTAGATGGGTATGAACCCCCCATCGTGGTGGTAGTGCGACTTACCGATCCGGCTCGAGCGCAGATCAGCGCAGTCTCCGGAGAGTGCTTCTTGTGTTGAGTTGATCGCTTTTTGGATTTCTTGAATAATCATCCGGTCACGTCGGGGATTTTGTTGGTGTTCATCCGGCCTTTGTTGATTGTCGGGGATCCTTTTGTTTTTGTTCTTTTGGTAGTGATCATCCGTTCTCGGCTGGTTGGTCTGGATGGATTTTGGTTTTGTTCGACTCTTGTCTCGGTAGTCGAAACTTTGTTGGTTGGTGAGATGGCTTAATCCTCGCCTTTTTCTCGCGGTTTTATTTCTTTTTCCTCGCAATTTCGGGATTTTGGCTTTTTCCCGAGCGTACGTCTTTTTATTCTTAGTTTTTTCCTTTTTTGTTGCACTCGACCTCGGAAAGGATGGCGAAAAGATGTACGAAATAAAATTTTCATTCATGAGGAAATTTTATTACATCCCTATTTTATATATATTTTGGAGCTACTATCCCTAGGGGCTATCTTCCGGGTCCGATCCCCGGGGAGGGTAATGTCTGGTACATATGATATCCGAAGTCCTCCCGCTCTTGGACTTCATCCCGGTACCTTTGCCGAAAAGTCGCCCAATCCCGGCGCATGCTTTGTTGGTGCCGGTACATTTCCCCAGCCGGGTGTCAAAGGCCTCCCGCCTTTGGGACAATTGCTCCACCGTTTGGGATAGCCGCTCATGCCTCCGGGACACCTGTTCTTGCCTCACGCGTCATACCGTTGAGTTGTTGGCATAGGTCGTTCATGTGGAGGTGCATGCCAGCCGAAGTCGTCCGTATACCGGGCGGTTGCCGCTGCCGTTGTTGCTGGACGTCGGAGATGTAGGCATTTCTTGCATCACATCCCGGAGTTCCAATGCGAAATCCAGGGTGGGGTGGAGAGCCACTGGTTCCCTCTCGCGGATCAGCATTCCCATGCCGACCAAGATCGACCCACCGATGGATTCGGGTCGCAGATTGTGGGCCGCCTCTTCCCGGCCAGTGGCACCCAAACCTTCCCGCTAAGGGGGTGATGAGGGGAGCAACGAGGACGGCCCCGCAGATCTGCTCCCGAAGTCCTCGAGGGCTCTCAAGAAGAAGTACCCGGGTTGCGCGCCGCCTTTGGCTCATGCAAGTATAGTATGAAGAGGTCGTGGAGGGATATTTTGCCCCGACTCTCTTTCCTCCCGTGTATAGTTCCAGCCAGCAGCTTGTGGCATATGCGGAGTGCTGGGGGAAGCGCAGATCCCCTCATCAGCGTGGGCAATGTGGTGGCTCCCGTGAGCTCACGCCACATCTCTAGCAGCAGTAAGGTGGGTGGGCCGTGAGCAGATGGCGTCACGGTACTCCTCGGGTCATGGCCTCCTCGGCCGGACGAACCCGATGGCCACGTTGAATTCTCCGAGGGTGGAAGTCCGGTACGCCCACCCATAAAATATGTCACCATCTTGGTGGGTCGTAGGCCCGGGACCGTGGAGGGGCTCTCGGAGTAGGAGACTGAAGCTAAGAATTCCAAGACCGCCCGAGGGTACACATGTGTAGGTGGTGGTTGCAGCAGGAATCCCCACCCAATGCTGTCTAGATGGGTCCGGACGTCGTCCTCCCATCCGAACTCAGCCAGGATGTTAAAATCCAGCTTGAGCATAGGGTGCCATTGGTAGGTCCGGATGTTCTCAAGACGGGCCTGGTGTTGTGGCGCTAGCTGGGAAGGGTCCTGGGGTGGCGGTGCTGCGGAACTACTAGCACCAGCAGTGCTCCTTCTCTTTTTGGAAGCGCTTCTACCAAACATCTTGACTAGAGGAGACTTGGGAGTGCAGGAGTTGAGGGAGAGGAGGTTCCGGAGGCAAAGGGAGTTGTGAGGAAGCCCAAAGCCGCGCCCCTATATATAGGGAAAATTTCCAAATCGAGACCGCCGTTCGGGTGGACGAGACGGCGGTCTCGTTTCTCTTCCAGGTTGAGACGGCGGTCCGGTGCACCGAGACGGCGGTCGCTGTTTGCCGGCGACGAGACGACGAGCCTGGTTGGTCCGGACGGCGGTCTCGTCCGGTCGGTAACCGAGACGGCGGTCCGGATGTCCCGCACGGCGGTCTCGCTTGCGGAAGAAAATTTTTTTATTTTATTATTATTATTATATATTTTTTTCGAAAGAAGTAATAGGACCTGGTCTGAAAAACATTCTATGCATGCAATGTTTTTATGTTTTGATGTCCTATAATGCCTATTTTGATTAAGTTTTCGGAAGGATTTAACCAACGTGTCTTGTTGCGCTCGAAAGCCTTCGCTGCGTTTTACTCTTGGTTATACCATGCCGGATTTTTTTTGTGACCGAAGGGTAGTTTCTTTCTTCTTTTCCCCCCCTTTTTTTTGTGTGAATCACTTTTGTCATGTAGTGTCCCTTTTTCCTTGCTTTAGGGATTTCAATCCTCTTGTTGACTATACGCCTCCATATTCCCAAATTAATTATTAGAATATTGTCGTGAGGGTCAAGAGAAAAGAAATAAAGGAGGTAAAAATCAATGGTTTGTGTTTTAGAGGGTTGATTTTTTTGGTAAAAGGATTTGTAAGAATGGCTGGCTAAGGTTAAGCCTAGGTGTTTAAGCTTTGTCTAAGCAAACATTTTCCTCTTTCTTCTTTTTGTATTTGCGCTCTCAGGTTTTATTTTCATTGCTTTTTTAGATAGCTAGCTGATTTCCCTAGATCGTCCTTTGGGTTTTCGAACTAGGATACTGTGTGTTGGCCCTATCTTTTGTCTAGGTTCTCTCTCTTGTAAAATTTTGGAGGAATCCTAGTGGACCTTTATTTGTAACCCTAACTTTTGCCTAGGTTACCCTTTATTGTTGTTCGGGTGTCCTACCAGGTCGACCCTATCTTTTGTGTAGCCCCCTTAGTGGGTTTCCTACCGGGTAATTTGCCCTTTTCTTTGGCCTTTGGCTTCTCTGGGCTTTTTCTTTGTTTTTTTTTTTTTTCACAAGTATTGGCGAAGCGTGACTTCCTTCATGGCTTAGGTGAAGTCCTTGTTTTTATGTGCTTCTAATCAGCCTAACTTGATGATGATGGCAATGATGAAGGTTTGATTATTTGGAAGCGCTTCTTATTCTTCTTTTCTTTTTATGTTTACTTAGACAGGGTTATTTATGTGGTCCAGTTAGAAGTAGAAAGAAGAGAAGCAGATAGAAAGAATCATTCTTTATTAATTAATAAGGGAATATGTGCCCTGAAATGCCCGGGGGTCGGGCTAGCCCCGGGGGATAATCTCTAACAATCATGGGGTTTACATTCCTTAAACAAAGAAAAAGATTTCCTAATGACTAGAGTGGCTCTTGACGCTTGCACCCCTCCACTTCGAAAATCTGCTTGAGTGTGCGGAGGGGGACTTCCCTTTGCTTTTCCCGCTTGGCCCTCGAAAGGGTTATATCCTAGGCCATACTTGTGGGGATTGTCTTTGAATTCCGGGGTTCCCTCATTCCTTGGGAATCGCCCCTGATCCTTGGCCAGGATGGTAGCCATGCTTCAACATCATGCGGGCTACCTTTGTATTTCCGGGAAGTCGCTCTATATTGGCAATTTCAAGCGCTTGAAAAGATGTTTCAAGAGCCTCTTCAGCCGCATCCACATAAGGTTGGGTGGACGGTCCACCGATCGGATATCGTCTTCCGCTTGAACCGTGACCAGCTTGTCATCCACTACGAATTTGACTTTTTGGTGGAGTGTTGAAGGTATTGCCTTAGCGTCGTGAATCCAAGGCCTCGCGAGGAGACAACCGTATGCTAGAGTAATGTCCATTACGTGGAAATCGACGTCGAAGATAGTGGGTCCCACTTGAATTGGCAATTTGATCTCTCCCACTACTTCTCGTTTTGACCCGTCGAAGGCTCAAACGATGGTGCCGCTTGGGTGCAGCACGGTTCCTTGGATAGTCAACTTGTCCAAGTGTGCACTTGGGCATCACGTTCGGGGACGACCCGTTATCCACAAGAACTTTGGCAATGAGGTATTCCTTGCACTTGACCGAGATGTGCAAGGGCTTGTTGTGCTTTGACCCTTCGAGAGGGAGTTCTTCCTCTCGTGAAGGCGAGATGATCGCTTGTCGTAATGTGACCGACGATCCTCTCGACCTTTTCTTGGGATATTGTATGGGGTACATGCGCCTCGCTCAAGACCTTCAGCAGGGCGTTCCGGTGTGGTTCCGAGCTCATTATCAAAGATAGCAATGTGATCTTTGCGGGCGTTCGGTTGAGCTGGTCTATAATGGAATACTCACTTTGTCTTATAAATTGGAGTAGTTCCTCTGTCTCCTCCTTGGATTCTTTATTTTCTTTTTCTTCTTCGGTCTTTTTATTTTTTCCTTTATTTTGAAGGACATTTTCTTGTGTGTCCTTGGGGGAGTAGATTCTTCCACTTCTAGTTGTGCCCCCAATGCCGGCTATGTTTGTTATTTCTTCTTTTATTGGTGAAGATTCCCCATATCTCCACGGTACAACTTTGTTTGACTCGTAGGGGAAAGGACGTGGCATAAATAGTCGCACTGGCGTCCTTGCCCCCTCTTCTTTATTCTTGAGGACCAACGGCCGAGGTTTATTTCCCTCTTGCGGTGATTCGACCGTTGGAGTGAGCTTTATTAGGAGTGGCTTTCTCTCCATTCTTCTGAGTTGGAAGACGTGTTAGTTAGTCCTTCCTTTTTTATTTATTTATTAAGTGTGAAGGAGGGGAAATTAATATGCAAATGCATGTTCATGTATGCAAGTAGACAACTGTTGAATAAAGAAAAAGATTTCATTAATTCATAGGAAGGTGTACATTCTCCTATTCCATACTACGAAGCGTCTTTTGGCAAAAACGGAAAAGCCTAAAGAAACCCACAGGCGGGTCTTGTTTTCTTTGTAATTCTCTCTCGGCTTCCCGGATATGGTGAGTGAGCGCTTTGCTTTGCTTGTGGATCGCTTGGCTCATTTCTTCGCTGTACTGTTGAGCCTCTTTGATCTTTGCCTCTTGATGTATGACCAAGGCTTGTAGCTCCTCAAGCTTTGCAACAGATTGGTCTTTCTCTTGAAGTACTTGGTCGTACTGAGCTAGCCCGCTTTTCTCTTTAAGGCGTAGCTCATAGAGGCCTCTGCTCAGTTTTCTATTGTTCTCTCGCTCTTGGCGGAGATCTATCTCGAGCCTCGGAGGAGCCCTTCCGACAACTCCTTGATCTTTTGAGCCTCGCTGAGCCGATTCCGCCTCAAGGTGTGCCGATCCGACGGTTATCTCCTGCAGCTTGGCTATTCGAGCCGGTTCTCGGCAGCTTTGGATGCTCTGGATAGCCTCGTTCATTAGCGTCGGCACATTAGTCCTTGAGGCGTTCTATTTCATGATCCTTTTTCTTGCGCTGCCTTTGTAGACCATCAATCGTGAGGATAGAGGCTTGTTCTTTTTCCTCAAGGGCCCATATCTGGGCTCCCATTATTTCTACCCTCTGGGTCAGGGCATTGACTTGTGCCTACAGCTCTTCGTTGTTGGCGATTGGCGTGGGTGTGGTGGATGGTCGAGCCATCTCTCTTTTTATCCTCCATGCCTCATAGTCACTGGTGACAGCCACCCGAACTTTTCCTAGCTCTCTGTCTCCCATGTAGACTGGCTTCTCCCATGCCTTCCTCACGGACAGTGAGTTGGCGATTGTGCACGGGTCTCCAAAGAAGCACAGCCCTCCGAGTTCCCCTCGGGAGATAGTAGTTTGAGTCCTCATGAGTTGCCTCATAGCTACTCTAGGTGAGTAGGCTATGCAACCCCTAAGTCCTATCAAGGGTACATTCGGGTAGCTCCCACATCTGATGAGAACTGGGCCGGGTCGGAACCAAGGGCAGACCCAAGATATGTTGTTGGCGTCCTTTTGTTCTAACTCATCCCTCCATTCTATAGTCAGGCGTCGTTGGAGGGGGATTTTGGAGAAGCTTCTCAAGGGGTCGGGGAATATCCCCATGTGACTGGAGGCGTAAAGGTGCGTGATGCTTCATACATAAAGTAACGAAGAGTAGCAGCGGAGTGTTCTCCCTTGCTTCTGATGGCAGAAATCCACCGATAGCAAGGTGTCGGCAAGAATAGCAGGCAGGGGACTCTTCGAGTTCACGTCCCAAGCGAAGAAAGCGTCCATGACGGCTTGATCGATCGTGTCGAGATGGAAGGGGAACAGGATCGTTCCGAAGATTAATAACGCCAGGGTTTTGTTGAAGGCAACCCACTCTGCCCTCTTAGCCAGGTAGGACAGGTGGTCTTCTAACATTGATACTCTCCATCCCCGGGTGTTCCCTCTTCCTATCGTGGTACTTTGTCGGTACGGTAGATGGATAAGGGCAGCGACCGGTGCTGCAGGAGTATACGCCTCATGACGGATATGGACCCCGGCTGACTTGGGCCATTTCAACATTGTTTCATACTCCTCTAAAGTGGGCACCATGTCGAACTGCGGAAATTCAAAGCACCACAGACTGGAGTTCCAAAAGTGAATTAGTACCCTGAGGAAGACTTGATCGACACTGATCTTTAGGAGGTCCAGAATTCGTCCATAGGACTTTTCAAAATCAGCGCGAACCTCCGGTGGCATCGTTGCACTAAGCCGTTCTAGCTTCTCAGTATGGCTTCGGAGAATATCCACCTTCCCCACTTGTCTACTTGTCCCCTCCATTTTCTAAAACCAAAATGTATGATTTGATGAAGATGATGTTTATTGAATGTGAGTGTTTATTTTACTATTTATCATGTTTTTCTACATGATGTATGGTATTTGCATATTTTTTTGAAAGAATAAACTATCTATATGGATGTTTTATGAGTATAATATTTTTGGACCAGGTCTTATTCGTGAATTTTGAAAAAATGGATTTTTATTTTTTATAGCCTTTTATCTCTTCTGTCGGAACTGCGTGGCTACTTAGCTTACAAAGAACCTGAAACCAGGCTAGCTAAAAGGCAGACTGTCCGAGATAAAGGTGTTTATTTGTAAAGTATATATTTTTGTAATTTTGTTCTGTTGTTTGTTTATGCAACATACAAATGCGATAATCATATGCACACACAATTCGACCATCCCCGAACAGGCGAGATTTTCGTTTTTATTGCGAGGTAGGGTTTTCCTGCAGAAAGGTGCATTGGTTAGGGTAGGTTCTAACTGTTCTCACCAGGCTAAGGCCCCCAAGGTGCCCCCATTATAGGGTCCCCACTCTCCAGCCGTCCAACCATGCTCAGCACTAAGGCCAGAGTCGGTCTTGTTGCCAAAAGAGGAAGGTTATCACCTTGAGTGGTGGTTTCCGATCACACTAGTGGGCACAAGGCCCTAACTGCAGCGAACCGTACCTGCCACCCACTCCCTATGGTTATCTCACTTGCCCCCGGGTATAGAGGGAACTGTAGTGTGCAAGGGATTGTGTGCAGTTTATATTTCAAGCAATTTGCGAGTATAAAAATCAACGATTTATTAAAGCCAAACAATAAACATGTTATAAATACAAGTTAAGGGCAAAAGTGTTATTTTCTTGGTTTATTTATTGTTTAAGCCGGCCCATCACTAAATGGGATTAACTCTCTAGGCTTCCCCAGTGGAGTCGCCATCTGTCGCCGCCTCCCCGAAAACGGGGGCGCGGTCGGAGCGATGCGATGGTTTTTTTTCGACCCTTTTTGATTTTCGCGTTTTTTATTGGTTGTTACAACGCCTTTAGGCTGTCCGATAACCGGGCTAACCTAGGGGCGAGGTTTTCGAAAGTATCCCTGGGTTGTCCAATAACCTGGCTAACCCAGGGACTTATTTATTTTAGGTTCTATGGAGTCGCCACCGATGTTTTTACCGGAAACATCGGAAAAGGGGTTTTAAAAGGCGTTGGTTTTCGAAAACCAACTTTGGTCATTAGAACCAAAGTTGGGTAAGGGAGTTGGTTACGTGCAAAGGGAGTATTAGTCCCTTTACGACGCCCCTTTCGGGTTCCCTATGACAGGCCGTCTTATTTTATTGATAAACTAGAAAAATACACTTTCGTCCTTTTTATTCTGCGGAATTTAAAAGTATGACTACATGACCCTAATATCTATTGCATAATTTAAGATAAAAACGGTAAAGGTGAAGGGAGAGAATTTGAACCTTCGAAGCACGATTTTTATATTAATTCTCTAAAAAATAGGGTGCTTTATGGCAGCCCTTCACTCTACAAGACGTCGGAAAATCTCTCGAACGCCAAAAATCACTCTTGAAAGCACTCAGAAGCTCCGGAAATGCGTCGGAGGGATTCTAGAGAGAAGTTTTTAGAGGGAAGGGAGAGCTATGCAGCTGTGGTGTGTGGAAATGAGGGGGAGAGAGCCCCTATTTATAGGTTTTCGCGCTGTCAGGTGGCGAGACCGCCGGTCTCGTCTGACAGTGTCGAGACCGCCGTCTCGACCTGTCAAAATGGCGAGAACGCCGTCTGGGTGAACAAGACCGCCGTCTCGTCATTCGCAGGTGGCGAGACCGCCGTCTCGTTAAGCGAGACAGCGGTCTGGGTTGTCCAGAAGGCGGTCTCGTCCCTTCAAAGCGAGAAAACTTATTTTTTGGTACAGAAACTCCCTCCTATCCTAGTATGGGGCCTAATAGTCTCTCCTAATGGCTTGTTAGGCTTGTCCATCTTCAAATAGGAGGTCTTCTGGTCTTTATTTGGAGGCCAGGCAAGATTTGGGGTCTACAAGCTTCTATGAGCTTCCTTTGATTTTTGTTTTCTTTTTGCACAACATTGGCAAAACACGACTTTACTTATGACGAGGTAAAACTTTATTTTGTGCTTCTAGTCAATCAGTAGTGATGGATTTGACTTTTATTTTGGTCAATGGCGCATTTTAATTATTTTGACGCACTTTTGAAAACGTTTGCTTAAATATGGTTATTAATGAGGTTTAGACATTAATAGCAAGAAGAGAAGCAGATAGTAAGAATGACATTCTTTGTAATTAATAGGGAAATGTGTGCCCTACAATGCTCGGGGGTCGGGCTAGCCCCGAGGAGTAATCTCTAATAGTCATTGGATTTACAAACCCTAAGAATCAGAAGGAGAACACCTAATGACTAAAGTCGCTTTTGACGCTTGAACCCCTCTATATGGGAAAATCTGATTCAAGGTGCGGAGGGGAGACTTCCCTTTTCTCCGTGCAGCTTGATCCTTTGTAGGGTAAATCTTCAAAGGATTGTCTTTAAAATCTGGTGGCTCCCTTATTCCTTGAGAGTTTCTAATAAGCCCTTGGTTTGGGAGATATCCATATTTCCTTATCATGTGGGTCACCTTCATATTGTTGGGGAAGTCTTTTCATATTGGCAAAACACTAGTACAAAAATCACTTTTAACATCGGTCTTTCCACATCGGTTCTTTAAGAACCGATGTAGAAAGTGAATTCAAGACTTTCAACATCGATTTAGTTAGGAACCGATGTAGAAAACACTTTCTACATCGGTTCCCAGATGAACCGATGTAGTAAACACTTTCTACATCGGTTCTCAGATGAACCGATGTAGAAAGTCTTTTTATAAAATTAAGAGAATTGTTACTAGCAGGATTCAAACCAAGTACCTTAGAATTAGAGACTAATACTCTAACCACTAAACTACTAGGATTTTCCGATAATAACTTATAAATAAATTATATTTATATACAAATAAAAATATACATATCCATGTAAATATATAAATATAAAATATATAAATACAAATACAAATATATTTATATATTTATATGTTGGATGTGAGAGTGCGCTCGAGAGTGAAAGTGTGTGTCAAGTGGGTTTCCAAAATTTGATGTCAAATTTGTGAGCAAAGTCTCTTTATATGAATTTGTAATTTCATGATAGAATATAATCTTTATAATTTATTTATAATAATATAGAATATAATCTTTATAATTAATTTATCTAATGATATAAAATAAAGAAAAAAATTTATTTTATATCATTATATAAATAAATTATAAAGATTATATTTTGTCATTAAGTTATAATCCATATAAAGAGACCCGCTCACAAATTTGACATCAAATTTTGAAAATTCACTGACACACACTTTCATCCTCGAGCGCGTCCTCACATCCAACATATAAATATATAAATATATTTGTATTTGTATTTATATATTTTATATTTATATATTTACATGAATATACATTTTTATTTATATATAAATATAATTTATGTATAAGTTATTATCGGAAAATCCTGGTAGCTTAGTGGTTGGAGTATCGACCTCCGACTCTAAGGTATTGGGTTCGAATCTTGCCGAGTGACAATTCTCTTAATCTGATAATAATTCAAATTCCTAAAAAAATATAAATAATAATAATATAATATAAAAGGGAGAGGATGAGAGATGAGACCTCTAGATCAATAGATAGGGTAATTAGAGAGGGGTTATGAATAAATAAAATAAATAAAAATATATAAATAAATAAAAATATTAGACTTTCTACATCGGTTCCTTACAACCGATGTGGAAAGTCACACTTTCTACATCGATCGTATCTACATCGGTTCTAGAACCGATGTTAAAAGCCCCTGGGAACCGATGTTAAAAGCCTATTTTGTACTAGTGAAAGGTATTTCAAAGGTCCTCTTTAGCCGCTTTCATTCAAAGTAGGGCAGACGACTTGATGATCCGAATGTCGTCTTTGTGACCAGCTTATTGCCTACAGTGATTTTGTCTCTTTTGGTGGAGCGTTGAAAGAACTGCCTTAGCGTCATGAGTCCAAAGTCTTCTCAGTTTCCCCTTTGGATTATGTTTTTCTTCGATCTTATTATTTTTCCTTTATTCTTAGGAGCATTGTCTGGTAGCTCCTCAGGGGAGTAGATTCTTCTACTTCTAATCCTGCCCCCCAATGTTGGCTATGCTGGAGATATCCTCACTAATGGGCGGTGTTTTTGCGTATCTCCATGGTGCAGCCTTATCCAAGGCGTGAACAAATTTAGTGGCATCCTTGCCCCCTCTTCCTTATTAACTTGGATACCCAACAGTTGAGGCTTATTATCCTCCTTAGGCGAATCAACCATTGGAGAGAACTTGACGACGAAAGGTTTGATCTTCATCTTACTTCGATTCGTGGAAAACACATCGACTAATCCTTTCTTTTTATTACCTTATTATTATTAAAGTGAGGAAGAATGTGATTTATGAATGCAATTTATGAATACAATAGACACTTGAAGAGATGATGAAAACAAACAATTTTATTTATTTCATCCAGACAGTGTACATTCCTCAATGCAATGCTTTGAAGTACATTTTTTTTTTAAAAGTGGAGAAGCCTAAATGAACCCATAGGCATGTTAGAATTTCTATTTCTTTTTTACTTCTGGTGCATGGCATGCGAATGCCCTAATCCTCTTTTCATGGTATTGAGGAATGTCCACTTCTTCGACTGTCTATTATTAGATGCATGTTATGAGGATGAAGTTTGGTGGATGCATGTATGTAGGTGTTTGTTTTTTCCTAAACATTATCATGTTTTATTTCCTAACATGATGTATGATAGTGTTTTGGGATTTTGTGTGTTTTTTTTTGTATGCGGATGAGGGCATGAAGAATACTAGTCGCCTTCTAGAATGCAAAAAGATTTTTATTGTTTAAAATGAATGATTTATGAGATGGATATTCCTTAAGACAATGGCTTAGGTATCCTCTTTAAAGCTTATGCTTTGTGGGGTATCATACCCACCTTGGTGTAATGGTTCCTTCCCCATCACAGATCAGACAAAGTATAATGGGGGTCACCATCACACCTTAGTACACTTGTCCCTTCCTTGTCGCAAAGGTCACAAATGTGCTCGGGGCCTCTTTCGCCATTGTTTTAGGGATATCTAGTGCTACCTAGAATGAATGTATTTATGCATGCACCAGTACAAAAGGGCGATAGATGTTCAAAGTGGCATAACTTTTGCCTGAGATGTCCGATTTGGACGTATAATATATCAAAACGAAGAGAAAAAGGTGAAGAATCAAGTTGTAAATACCCAAAGGGGATTTGGCCCAGTTATTTTCCCAAAAAATGCTTCTAACACCCATTTTTTAGGGATTTATTAAAATGATGTGTATGCATACTTTCCTTATGCATTTATTTTCTCTCTTGGTTTTTCCAGTTATGACATGATGCGATATGAATGATACGACTTTGTCAAAATTATTTTATTCATTATTGTTATTATTATTTTATTTGGTTTATTCATAACCTTTTATCTCTTCTGTCGGAATGCGTGGCTACTTAGCTTACAAAGAACCTGAAACCAGGCTAGCTAAAAGGCAGACTGTCCGAGATAAGGGTGTTTATTGCAAAAATATTTTTGTGATTTTTCTGTTGTTTGGTTATGCTATGCAACAAACAAATGCACACACAATTCGATCATCCGCGAACAGGCGAGAAGTTGTTTTAATCACGAGGTAGGGTTTTATTGCAGAAAAGTGCATTGGCGAAGGTAGGTTCTAACTGTTCTCACCAAGGCTAAGGCCCCCAAGGTGCCCCCATTATAGGGTCCCCACTCTCCAACCTTCCGACCATGCTTAGCACTAAGGCCATAGTCAGTCTTTGTGCCAAAAGAGGAAGGTTATCACCTTGAGTGGTGGTTTCCGATCACACTGGTGGGCACAAGGCCATCACTACAGCGAACCGTACCTGCCACCCACTCCCTATGGATTTCTCACTTGCCCCCGGGTATAGAGGGAACTGTAGTGTGCAAGGGTTTGTGTACAGTTTGTATTTCAAACAATTGCGTAAGTATAAATAGACAACAGTTATTAAAGCCAAGCAATAAAACATGTTATAATACAAGGTAGGGTAAAAGCGTAATTTTCTTTGTTTATTTATTCTAAGCTGGCCCATCACTGAATGGGATCAACTCTCTAGACTTCCCCAGTGGAGTCGCCATTTTTTGCCGCCGTCAAAACGAGGCGGGCGAAGCGACACGATGGTTCTGACTTTCCAATTTTCGCGTTTTTATTGGTGTGGTTACAACGCCTTTAGATTGTTCGATAACCGGGCTGAACCTAGGGGCGAGGTTTTCAAAGAGGCGCTCTTGGATTGTCTGATAACCGGGCTAACCCAAGAACTAATTTTGAAGGGTTCTTCAGGTGTTTGAGAAGGCTCATTTTCTTCCAAATACAATTCATCAAGAGCCTCTCTTA
>OY731401.1:28592000-28752739 GCA_963425845.1 Sphenostylis stenocarpa | reverse complement strand
ACTTCTTGTGACCAGAAGAGTCATTTTGTTTTTCCTCTTTCTTTCTTTTCTTTTTTTCTTTTTGCTATGACGCACTCTTTGTCATGTAGTGCCCCTTTTTCCTCACTTTAGGGATTTCAATCCTCTTGTTGACTATACGCCTCCATATTCCCAAATTAATTATTAGAATATTGATGTGAGGGTCAAGAGAAAAGAAACAAAGAGGCAAATTCAATGGTTTGTGTTTTAGAGGGTTAATTTTTATTTAGAAAGTTTTTGTAAGCATGGTTGGCTAGGGTTAGGCTTAGGTGTTTAAGCTTTTGTCTAAGCAAACAGTTTCCTTTCCTTTTGTATTTGCGCTTTTTGGTTTTATTCCTATTGCTTTTTAATGGCTAGCTGATTTCCCTAGATCGCCCTTTGGGTTTTCGAACTAGGATATTGTGCTTGGCCCTGAACTTTGCTGTGCTACCCTTTATTGTAATGTTCGGGTGTATCCTAGCGGACCTTCGGCCTGATCTTTTTGTGGCCCCAGGCTACCGTGGGTTGCACTACTCCGGGTAAGTTTTGCGAAAAAGTTTTTAAGTTCAATTCACCCGCCCTCTTGAACTCAACCATTAATTCTTTCAGAGCTCGCAACCGTATAGAAACGCCCTGCTGAAGGTCTGGAGCGAAGCGCACATGCCTCATACAATATCCCAAGAAAAGGTCGAGAGGATCGTTGGTCACATCACGGCAAGCGATCACCTCACCTTCACAGAGGAAGAACTCCCCCTGGAGGGGTCAAAACACAACAAGCCCTTGCATATCTCGGTTAGATGCAAGGAGTACCTCATCGCCAAAGTTCTTGTGGATAACGGGTCATCCTTAAACGTGATGCCCAAGTGCACACTAGACAAGCTGACTATCCAAGGAACCCGTCTGCACCCAAGCAGCACTATCGTGCGAGCCTTCGACGGATCCAAACGAGAAGTAGTAGGAGAGGTTAACTTGCCAATTCAAATTGGACCCACTATCTTCGACGTTGATTTCCATGTCATGGATATTACTCCAGCATATAGCTGTCTCCTCGGCAGGCCTTGGATTCATGACGCTAAGGCAGTACCTTCAACGCTCCACCAGAAAGTCAAGTTCATAGTGGACGACAAATTGGTCACGGTCCAGGCAGAAGACGACATTTTGATCAGTGGACCGTCCACCTAGCCTTATGTGGATGCGGCTGAAGAGGCCCTTGAAACATCTTTTCAAGCGCTCGAAATTGCCAGCATAGAGCGACTTCCCGGAAACACAAAGGTAGCCCGCATGATGTTGAAGCATGGTTACCATCCTGGCCAAGGACTGGGGGCAGATTCCCAAGACATGAGGGAACCCCCAGAATTCAAAGACAATCCTTGCAAGTATGGCCTAGGATACGACCCTACTAAGGGCCGAGCAGAAAAAAGAAAAGGGAAGTCTCCCCTCCGCACACTCAAGCAAATTTTGTGAAGTGGAGGGGTGCAAGCGTCAAGAGCCACCTTAGTCATTAGGAAATCTTTTTCTTCGTTTAAGGGATGTAAACCCCATGATTGTTAGAGACTATCCCCCAGGGCTAGCCCGACCCCCGGGCATTTTAGGGCACATATTCCCTTATTATTTAATAAAGAATGATTCTTACAATCTGCTTATCTTCTCTCTATTTTTTTGACTAGACCTCATGAATAACCCTGTCTAAGTAAACGAAAAAAGAAGAAGAATAAAAAGCGCATCCAAATGACCAACATTTACCACTGTTATTATCGTCGAGCTAGTTGATTAGAAGCACATAAAAATAAGGACTTCACCTCATCCATAAAGAAAGTCATGCTTCGCCAATATTGTGAACAAAAATAAATACACAAAAAACAAAAAAAAGAAAGCCCAGAGAAGCCAAAGGCCAAAGAAAAGGGCAAAATACCCGGTAGGAAACCCACTAAGGGGGCTTCGCAAAAGATAGGGTCGACCCGGTAGGATATCCGAACAACAAAGGGTAGCCTAGGCAAAAGTTAGGGTTACAGAAGAAGGTCCGCTAGGATTCTCCAAAAAATTACAAAAAGAGGGAACCTAGACAAAAGTTAGGGCCAAGCACAATATCCTAGTTTGAAAACCCAAAGGGCGATCTAGGGAAATCAGCTAGCCATTAAAAAGCAATAGGAATAAAACCAAAAAGCGCAAATACAAAAGGAAAGGAAACAATTTGCTTAGACAAAAGCTTAAACACCTAAGCCTAACCCTAGCCAACCATGCTTACAAAAGCTTTCTAAATAAAAATTAACCCTCTAAAACACAAACCATTGAATTTGCCTCTTTGTTTCTTTTCTCTTGACCCTCACATCAATATTCTAATAATTAATTTGGGAATATGGAGGCGTATAGTCAACAAGAGGATTGAAATCCCTAAAGTGAGGAAAAAGGGGCACTACATGACAAAGAGTGCTCTACAAAAAGAAAAAAAAGAGAAGAAAGAAAAGAGAAAAACAAAATGACTCTTCGGTCACAAAAAGTCTGGCATGGTATAACAAGTACGAAAGCACAGATCAGAGGGCACTCGGTGCTACAATACACGTCGGTTAAATCCTTCTGAAAATTTAATCAAAGTAGGCATTATAGGACATCAAACATGAAAACATTGCATGCATAAAATGTTTTTGAACCAGGTCCTATTTTCTTTCGAAAAAAAAAAAACCCTGAAATTCGAGACCGCCGTCTAGATCTTCCAGACTGCCATCTCGATCCACCAGCAAGATGAGAACGCCGTCTCGACCAACGAGATCGCCGTCTCGACGTAGGCAAAAACGAGACCGTCGTCTCACTTTATGAGACCGCCGTCTCGACTTAGCCGAAAACGAGACTGCCGTCTCGACTTGTAGGAGACTCGAGACCGCCATCTCGCCTTCCCAGACGGCGGTCCCGAATTTGAAATATTCCCTATATATAGGGGGCGCGCTTGGGGGGTTCCTCACAACTCTCCTTGCCTCCAGAACCCCCATTTCCCAGATCTTGCACTCCCAAAGCACTTCCTAGTCAACATGTTTGGTAGAAGCGCCTCCAGAAAGAGAAGGAGCACTGTCGGTGCCAGCAGTTCTGCGGCACCGCCACCCCAGGATCCCTCTTAGTTGTCGCCACAACATCAGGCCCACCTCGACAACATCCGGACTTATCAGTGGCACTCGATGCTCAGACTTGACTTCAGCATCCTGGCTGAATTTGGGTGGGAAGACGACGTCCGAACCCACATAAACAGCATCGGGTGGGGCTTTCTGCTGCAACCTCCACCCATACATGTGTACCCACAGGCGCTACTCGAGTTCCTGGCCTCCGTTTCCTACGCTGAGGTCCCCTCCATGGTCCCGGGTCTGCAACCCACCAAGATGGTAACCTATTTTATGGGTGGGGAATACCGGACTACCACCCTAGACAAATTCAATATGGGCATTGGATTCGTCCGGCCCGAGGACGTACTGACTCGGGGATACCGCGAGGCCATCTGCTCTCGGCCCGCCAACCTCACCGCCTCCGAAATGTGGCACGAGCTCACAGGGGCAACCACGCTGCCCACAGCTTCCCCCAGCACTCCGCATCTGCCACAAGCTACTGGCGGGGACCATCCATGGGAGGAAAGAGAGTCAGGGTAAGATAACTCTCCCTGACCTCTTTATACTTTACTGCATGAGCCAGAGGCGGCGCTGCAACCCTGGCTATTTCTTCCTGAGGGCCCTCAAGGACTTCGGGAACAGATCAACGGGGGTCGTCCTCATGGATCCTCTTATCACTCCCCTGGCAGAAAGATGGGGGTGTCCTGGCCGGGAAGAGCTGGCCTCCAACTTGCGACCCGAATCCATCAACGGGTCAGTCCTGGTCAGCATGGGGATGCTGATCCGCCGGGGGACCGAGTTGGCCCTTCATCCCTCGCTAGATTTCGCACTAGATCTCTAGGGGCTCATGGCGATGCAAGATATCCCCACACCTCCCGAATTCCAGCAGCAACAGCAACAACCATCACCGTACACGGACAATTTCGCCGGCATGAACCGCAACATGAGTGATCTGCGCCGGCAGCTCGACCAGATGACGGTGCGGCAAGAAGCCTACCACACTCGGCAGGAGGAGATGTATCAGCATCAGCAGGTGATGCGGCAGGAATGGACAACATTCCAACAAGAATACCGCGATGAAGTCCGAGAGCAAGTGGACTTCTGGTATCACCTCTACCAACAATTCGCCCTCGGATCGTCTCCAGATGATAGCCCTTAGGGATTGTACTTGCCTAAATAAAACGTGGTTGTAATAAAAATCCCCTTATAAATAAAATTTTGTTTCATGCATCTCTTTGCCACCTGTTGCAAAAGCCAGCGTAATAAAAAGAGACTAAAAGAAAAAAGGCATACGCTCAATAAGAAAAACCAAAATCTGAAATCGCGAGAAGAAAAGAGATAGAACCGCGAGGAAAAGGCTGGATTAAAGACAAACCACTCACTTTGATCAACAAAACTTTGACTACCAAGTAAAAGTCGAACAAAAACAAAGACAACCCACCAATCGGCAAGAGTCAGATGACCAACCAGCAAGAGTCAAAAACAAAGAACCCCCAGCAGCCAACAAAGCTGGATGAAACACAAAATCCCCGGCACAACCCGGATGACCATTCAAAGAGGTCCAAGAACATTCACCAACACAGAAATCACTCCCCAGGGAGTCGGCGCATGAGCTAGAGCAGTAAGCCGCCACCATCGCCAAAGGGTCAGCCACCGTCAGAAGGGGCATCCAGAGGCACCAAACCAGATGAGGGTTCGTACTCGTCAACCAAGGGGTCAGCTACCGCGTCAAAGGAGCATCCCGAGGTTTCACATCGGCGCATGAGCTAGAGCAGTAAGCCGCCACCACGACCAAAGGATCAGCTACCGCAAGATGGAGCATCCAGAGGCTTAACACCAGATGGGGGTGTGTACTCATCAGGCCTTACAAAAGGGGGCTTACCAGACGGGGGTTCATACTCGTCAAACACCAGATGGGGGTGTATACTCATTGGGCCTTACAAAAGGCGGCTTACCGGGCGAGGGTTCATACTCGTCAAACCAGATGGGGGTTCGTACTCATCAGCCGAAGGGGTCGGCTACCGTCAGAAGGAGCATCCCTGAAGCGCACAACATTTCCCTAGAGGATCGTCCGCCGCAAAGACGGAGCATCTGACGGGCAACCGGGCAAGAGGGTCAACTCCTTTACCGTCCAATCGATCACCTGGGCACAAAAGGCCGGCAGTCGACTGGTCGGGAAAAGGGGGGCAGCTGTAGACCCCAAATCTTGCCCGACCTCCAAATAAAGAGTAGAAGACCTCCTATTCAAAGATGGATGAAGCCTAAAAAGCCACTAGGAGAGACTATTAGGCCCCATACTAGGATAGGAGGGATTTTTCTATACAAAAAATAAGGTTTCTCGTCTTTTTGGGGACGAGACCGCCGTCTCGCCTCATGCAAATGGCGAGACCGCCGTCTCGCCAAACGAGACGGTGGTCTAGCCACCTGCGAATGGTGAGACGGCGGTCTCGCTTTCCCAGACGGCGGTCTCGCCACCTGCGAAGGACGAGACGACGGTCTCGTTTGGCGAGACGACGGTCTCGGACCTGTCAGACGAGAACGGCGGTCTCGACCTGTCAGGCGCGAAAACCTATAAATAGGGGCTCCCTCCCCTCATTTCCACACACCTCAAACAGCTTTGCTCTCCCTTCTCTCTAGATCTTCTCTCTAGAATCCCTCCGACGCATTTTCGGAGCTTCTGAGTGGCTTTGTGAGCGTTTTTTGGCGTCTAGAAAAGTTTCCAGCGCTGTGTAGAGTGAAGGGCTGCCACAAAGCACCCTCTTTTTTTTAAGAAATAAAAAAGAAAGCTTGCTTCGGAGGTTTAAATTCTCCCTCTCTACTTTTACCGCTTTAATTTTAAATTCTGTAATAGACATTAGGGCCATGTAGTCATAAATTTAAGTTCCGCAAAATAAAAGGGCAAAAGCGTGTTTTTTCGGTTTATTTATTAACAAAATAGTTGGCCCATCATAGGGAACCCGAAAGGGGCGTCGTAAAGGAACTAACACTTCCTTTACGCGTAACTAACTCCCTTACCCAACTCTGGTTCTAACGACCAAAGTTGGTTTTTCAAAAACCAACGCCTTTTAAACTCCTTTTCCGATGTTTCCGGTAAAAACATCGGTGGCGACTCCACAGAACCCTTCAAAAATTAGTCCTTGGGTTAGCCCGGTTATCGGACAACCCAAGGACGACCTTTCGAAAACCTCGCCCCTAGGTTAGCCTAGTTATCGGACAACCTAAAGGCGTTGTAACCACCCATAAAAAAACGTGAAAATCATGAGGGTCGAAACCATCGCGTCACTCCGACCGTCCCTCGTTTTTTGGTGGCGGCGACAGGGTGATTTGGCTCTCATGTACTGCATTGAGAATAGGATTCGGGTTAATTGGGTCTATGTTATTAAAGACCACATGGTAAAAGCCAAGAGGCTTGCTGATTATAAATTACCTTATGCTTTGTTGATCAATAAATTTTTTAGACATTTTGCAGTGGATGTAGAAGGGGAGCATGTAGAAACTCCAAAAGCATCAAATGAGATTGATGACTCAACCCTGCGAAAAATGGGGTTTATTAAAATTGATGATGAATGGATTTCTAAGGTTGATGCTGGTATGTCTGAGGGTGAGGAAGACAATAATGAAGAAGATAAGCAAGGTCAAATTCCTTCCTCTCCAGCTGCTGCAGAGGTTCCAAAATCTACCAGTGGTCAAGCTTCATATGAAAATATGGAGATCATCCCCTACATGGAGCAGCCTGACCGTGGGACTCCTCTGTCTCAATTTGAAAGGACAATGCTTTCTCAAATGGCCACTTTGCAGGAAAACCAGAGAAAGCATATGCAGATGACATACCAACATTTTCAGCAGTCCAACAGCCAGTTCACATCCCTTGGAAACCAGATTGCTGATATCTACACCAAATTGGAAGATATGTAGCTCAACCAAGGCAACTGGGATGATTGAGTTTTTTTTTTGGACAAAAAGGGTCCATTCTTATCTTTTTTTTTCTCTCTTTACATCATATTGCTTTTGCTTCTAAATTCTCTTTTATGGACTGTAATATTAACTGGTTATTAACCAGTTAATATTTTTAGTTTTGATTAATATAATGTAGGTTTTAAGTCAAATCAAGAAAACCTAGATAGAATTTAAAATAGATCCCTGATATTTTTAGCTAATACAAAATGGATTTAATCGATTAAATCGATTAAAAGAAACACTTACTTAGAAAAATCACAACAGAATAATCGATTAAACTGCGTATCAATCGATTAAAATCTATATGTCATCAACTAAAACTAGTTTACAGCAGTTGAATTAGCTAAATAAGATTCTATTCGGATTTTGATGGATCTATTGGTTAAAAGTTAATCGATGTAGTTGATATTATTGTAAAACACTTTTCTAAATGATCGGTTTTACAAAATTTGCACTAGATTAGGCATGTCAAATACATCAAACATTACTAAATTTTCAAAACTGTTTGTTTTAATCAATATAAACAAACTTTAAATCGATTAAAAGAACTTATACAACATTTTTCAACACTGTTTTAATCGATTAATTGTCGATTTAATCGATTATATCAACTTATGTTTTAAATTTTCAAAATTCATCACTGTTTTAATCGATTAAAACATAATTTCAATCGATTAAAACCTTTAAACAAGAACCTTTTAATCGATTTTGTCCTGTTTTTAATCAATTTTTACTCTGGGAAGAAAAAATTAAAGTCTTTAGTTAATGGTTGTTCTTGTAACATGCTACTAAAGCGTGATTCCCTTATCTTTACACGTGTTAATTGTATTCATTACAAACGTGTTAATGAAGATAAGTTTGAATCAACTTTGATTAATCTTTACATGAGTAAAGTATCGTATCCAATTTGTTTTCTATTTTTCAAAATCTAAAACTTAATACAAGTCATGTATTTTTTTTCTCTGTTCCCTATTTTTGATGAAGTCAAAAGGGGGAGAAATAATTGCCTTAATTTTGATCAATTTAGAAGGAGAAATAATAACTCTGTAGTTGAGGGAAGCAGAAATTTAGGGGGAGAAATAGGAAAATGATTAAATATTGATTACTCACTAATCTATTTTATCAAGTGACTTCTTTTGCAGAGTTATTATTCAAATTGGTGTTTGTCTTCATCAAATAGGGGGAGACTGAAAGTAATGAAGATCTTATTTAATTTGGCAAAGATCTTGTTGATTTGATGAAGTCAAAAATGAAGTCAAAGGCAACTCTGTGGCAGTCAAAGGTCACTTAAGATAAAAGAGTAGTGAGATTAGTGTGTCTGCAGCTCTGCTTAGGTATAACCATTTTATTTTTCTGCTGCATGAGGTTTCTTCACTTAAAAGATTTTGCAATTGCCACTAAAAATGTTTTAACCGTTAAAAACAAAACATTTTTGGCAAAAAGATTTTTAATCAACTATTTTAACTGATAGTATATGAGGCTTATCAACTAAAATGTTCTTCACACTTCTATAACAAGTTTTCAATTGATATAAGTTCGAAATAACCGATTGTTTTCTTTAAAAGAAGTGTTTAAAACTTTCTGTCAGTATTTTAACTGATACAATTTCGAAATAACCGATTAAAATCACTTAAAATGATCAGGGAATTGTTTTTGCAGTATTTTAGTCGATATAACTTCGAAATAATCGATTAAAACCACTTGGTATATCAAATGACCGATCAGAATGGCTTTATGACCGATCAGAACCAGATATGATCGATCAGAATGGGTTTATGATCGATCAGAACCAGATATGATCGATCAGATTTGAGTTATGTCCGATCAGAATTATTTTAATCGATTAAAACATGTTTTCAATCGATTAAAACAACTTGGAAAATTTGTACTAAACGTTTCAATCGATTAAAATGTATTTTTATTGTTGAACATTCAAGGACTTTGTGTTGCACTTGATGGACATGAAGATTGTTGATTTTGATGATGATTCAAGAACTCAAAGAATTAGAGTGTTGAAGACTTGTTTTGTATTGTAATAACTCTGTTTCAATTAGATTGAGTCTGTAATATTAGAGTTTAAGTAGCCGGTACATAGTCTGCACCTTAGAAGCTTCAAAAAGCTCATATTTATCATCCAGGCTCGGCTTTAATCGAATAAATAGGGAAATAATCGATTAAAACAGTGAGAAAAATCATTTTCTGTAACAACTCACTGGTTTAATCGATTAAACCAACTTTTAATTGATTATTACGCGGTTTAATCGATTAAACCACCTTTTAATCGATTAAAACAGAGAGGTTTGGGTCCTGTTGATATTTGGCTCTGTTTTAATCGATTAATACTTCTTTTAATCGATTATTTCAGTCTGTTTTTGATTTTAAACTTCAAATCAACCCTATTTTCGAAAACCCTATTTCCAAGAACCCTAGTTTCGAAATCCCCAATTCCTAAACCCTAATTTCTCTACTTAAACTCTTCTATGGCACTCAGAAAAAATGAACAACCTTTTTCATACAAAAGTTAAGTGTTGTGAGTGTCAGAGAACTGTTTGGTGCAAGGAAAGGGGGCTTTTGGAACCTAGTGTGGGCTAGAAGCGATAAGAATCACTAAGTGGAGTTCTTAGTGGATTGTGTGTTGTGCCGTCTCTAGGGAAAACTGTTCATCATCTCTTGTGGATTTCAAGAGAGGTGTTTTCATATCTTTATCTTCTCAATTGTAATCTGTTTGTAACAACTTGTTTATAGTGACAGCGTTAATCCTCTGTTGAGTGATTAGCAACTGGACGTAGGGTCTTTTGATCCGAACCAGTATAAATCTCCTGTGTAAGATTTCTATCCCTTCTCTATTTACATTTACACAGTTTTTAATCGGTAAAATTTGGGGAAAATTTTGAAAACCTAATTTTTATTAAGAAACCAATTCACCCCCCTCTTGGTTTTTGTCCGACCACACGATCATTCCGCTGCGCGATTCTAACAAGTGGTATCAGAGCTTGCTTTGATAGTCATTCAAATTTTCAAAAATGGCCGGACAAAATCAAACTTTTGGCGAAGGTGCGTCTATTAACAGACCCCCACTTTTTGCGGGTCAAAATTATCCTTTTTGGAAGGTAAGAATGCAAATCTTTTTAGAGTCTGTTGATAGAGGCGTTTGGGACGCTATTTTAAACAGTCCATTTGTTCCTAAAACTACTGAGAACGGTGTTGACGTTCTTAAACCTTTTTCTAGATGGACTGCAGAAGAAAATAGGAAAGCCCAATTTGACGTTAGGGCTAGAAATATTATTTCATCTGCTCTAACACTTGACGAGTTTTATAGAATTTCTGTTTGTAAAAGTGCACAGGAAATGTGGGAAATGCTTAAAGTGACCCACGAAGGAATTGACGACGTTAAAAGAGCACGCAAAAATTCTCTAATCCAAGAGTATGAGATGTTTCGGATGCAACCAGGCGAAACGATCTTTGACGTACAAAAGCGTTTCACTCATATCGTGAACCATCTCACCAGACTAGGTAAAATCTTTGATGTTGATGAATAAAATATAAAATTTTGAAATCTTTGGATAGGAAATGACAACCTAAGGTGACGGCTATCTCGGAGTCACAAAATCTTGCCACAATGTCTATGGCGCCGTTATTTGGAAAGCTTAGAGAGCATGAGCTTGATCTTGGAAGGCTAAATGAGGAAGAAGGTCAATATCAAAAGAAGAACCTTGCCTTCAAAACTGAAATTTCCAAAGGTAAAAATAAAAAGGAAGAAGAAGAAGACTCAGAAAATGATGAAGAGGAGTTGAGTCTCATGATAAGAAAGTTCACCAAATTCATGAAAGCAAAAGGAAGACATCCTTTCAAAGGTAAAGGAAAGGTAAGAGAAAATTCTTCTATAAATATAAAATGTTATGGTTGTGGTGAAGCAGGGGATGTAAAGACTGAATGCCCAAACAAGAAAAACGATGAAAACAAGGGCAAAAAGCAATTCAACAAGAAAGCCTATATTGCTTGGGACAATAGTGACTCAAGTTCTGAATCAAGTGACTCGGAAATAGAAGCTAACATTTGCTTGTTGGCAAAAGACAATATATCTTCTGACTTTGAGATTAGTGATTCTGACTCATTTTCTAGTGATGATGAAAATGATCATGATGACTTGCAAAATGCATATAATGAATTGTTTAGTGCTTTCAAGAATTTGAAAAATGAATATAAAGTTGTAAAGAAGAATTTAAGTAGATCCGAAAAGGAAATAGACTCCTTAAAAATGAAAATCACATGTTTAGAAGAAAAGGAGTCCTTAAATACGAAAATTGTATGCATAGATGAGAATGATGATAAAAATATAGCATGTGCATCATGTAAAGAGTATGAACATGATATTGATTTACTTAGACATTTCCTTGATAAAGCTAAAAAGGAATTAAGTGATAGTTATAAGAATAAGGATAGTGTTCAAATTAAAGAAAATTGTCATGTTCCTTTGAAAAAGCCTAAAAGTAAAAATAGAGGAGTATGGGTTGAAAAAGGGACCAAAACTTCAATAGTTAGAAATGTATCATATTCTAAAATTACATCTAATGCATGCTTTTATTGTATGAAACATGGTCATACTTCAAATAGATGTAAAATTAAGCATTTTGGTGTTCCTAAAGGAAAATATATTTGGGTTCCTATAGTTAAATGAACTATTTGTATCTTGTATTTATTCAAAGAAAATGGATCATTTAGTATGTTTTAAACAGAATGCTTAGGTAAAATCATTTTATCTTTTCTGCTGCATGAAGGTTCTTCACTTAAAGATTTTGCGAAATGCCTCTAAAATCGTTTTTAAGCAACTAAAAAACAAAGTATTTTTACAAAAGCTTTCTTAAACATGTTTTTAACTGATATAGTTTTGAAAGAACCGATTAAAATCACTTAGAATGTTCAAAGAAGTGTTTTTACAGTATTTTAATCGATACAACTTGTTTTTAATCGATTAAAACCATTTAGAACTCATTATGATCAATCTGAATACAAATATGACCGATCAAAATCAAATGTGATCGATCAGATTTAAATTATGAGCGATCAAATTTTTTTCAATCGATTAAAACACGTTTCAATCGATTAAAATCACTTAAAGGGTCAGGATGATCGATCAAAATCCAATTATAACCGATCAGAATCAGTTATGATCGATAAGAATTTAGTTATGACCGATCAGAACTATTTTAATCGATTAAATCTCGTTTCAATCGATTAAAACAACTTAGAAATTTTCTACACAGCGTTTTAATCGATTAAAACTTATTTTTATCAGTTAAAATAACTTGAAAAGTTTTATAAGAAAGTTTTGCAGTATTTCAATCGATTGAATCGCGAAACAATCGATTAAATCAACTTAGAAGATTTTTTATAAAGTGTTTTAATTGATATAAACGTTGTCGTATCAGTTAAAACAAATCTGTTAAAGAATCAAGAACGTATTAATGGATTAAAAGAAGTTTTTAACAGATTAAAACTGCACTTTTAACAGATTAAAAGAATCTTTTAACAGATTAATTAAACCAGCAGTTTTGAAAATCTTCTATAAAAACAGTTTGGCTTGAACTTTTTAAACACACATTGAATATAAGTTTTCACACATCCTTAAGCAATCAATCAAGCAACTTTAGCACTCTTTTCAAGAAAGATTCGCGGCAGTTTTTGAGAAGTTCTTTAAAAATCTTTCTTGAGGAATATTGTTTTTCTTTAAAGAAGAAACTTACTGCGAGAATAGCATAAAGCTGGTTCATGGTATCCATCTGATGTTTGTATGAGTTTAATAGGATATTCGATGCTTGATTATGGAGGATGTAAAATTGATAGGAAAAGTACTAGTGGGACTTGTCATTTGTTTGGTTCATCCTTAATATCTTGGCATTCTAAGAAACGAGGCATGTGTTGCTTTATCTACCACTTGAAGTCTGAATATATTGCAGCTGGTAGTTGTTGTGCTCAAATTCTATGGATGAAACAACAGTTAGAAGATTATAGTATCCTTTTAAATGACATTTCGTTGATGTGTGATAATACGAGTGCAATAAATCTTACTAAGAATCCAGTAATGCACTCTAGGACTAAACATATAGAAATAAGACATCACTTTTTGAGAGATCATATCAGCAAAGGAAACTGTAAAATAGAGTATGTAGATACCAAACGTCAATTAGCAGATATTTTTACTAAGCCTCTACCCAAGGATAGATTCTATGATCTTAGAAGAGACTTAGGAATATTAGACGTTGCCTAAATTCTGCTTAAATAAACAGCTTTTACATGATTGAAATGTTATATATCTCTTTGTCTGTAATGACGTTTCTTTATGAAATGAAATTTGTTTCTTTAAATGCTTTGATTGAGGGGGAGTTATCTCCAACTTATGCATATTTTGAGGGGGAGCTCTTATGATTGTTATTGCAGAGTTCTTTTTGATTATAATCAAAATAGGGGGAGAAATATTTAAAGCCTCTTATGAATTGCATTATGAATTGCATTTAAATATTATCTGGTATGTTTAATGTGTTTGTTAGTATGACAGACAAAACAGGTTATTACAAGGCTTTAAAAGATAATTTTGATCATCATCAAAAAGGGGGAGATTGTTGAACATTCAAGGACTTTGTGTTGCACTTGATGGACATGAAGATTATTGATTTTGATGATGATTCAAGAACTCAAAGAATTAGAGTGTTGAAGACTTCTTTTGTATTGTAATAACTCTGTTTCAATTAGATTGAGTCTGTAATATTAGAGTTTAAGATAGCCGGTACATAGTCTGCACCTTAGAAGCTTCAAAAATCTCATATTTATCATCCAGGCTCGGCTTTAATCGATTAAATAGGGAAATAATCAATTAAAAAAGTGAGAAAAATCATTTTCTGTAACAACTCACTGGTTTAATCGATTAAACCAACTTTTAATTGATTATTACGCGGTTTAATCGATTAAACCACCTTTTAATCGATTAAAACAGAGAGGTTTGGGTCCTGTTGATATTTGGCTCTGTTTTAATCGATTAATACTTCTTTTAATCGATTATTTTAGTCTGTTTTTTATTTTAAACTTCAAATCAACCCTATTTTCGAAAACCCTATTTCCAAGAACCCTAGTTTCGAAATCCCCAATTCCTAAACCCTAATTTCTCTACTTAAACTCTTCTATGGCACTCAGAAAAAATGAACAACCTTTTCCATACAAAAGTTAAGTGTTGTGATCATTCCGCTGCGCGATTCTAACATTTATCAGTTAAAATCACTTGGAAATGTTTATAAAAATGTTTTGCAGTGTTTTAATCAATTGAAAGTCGAAACAATCGATTTAAATAGATTAGAAGATTTTTTTAAAAGAGTTTTAATTGTTATAAACGTTATCGTATCAGTTAAAAAAAAATCTGGAAAATAATCAAGAATGTTTTAATGGATTAAAAGAAGATTTAACATATTAAAACAAGACTTTTAACAGATTAAATGATTATTTTAACAGATTAATTAAACCAGCAGTTTTGAAAAATCTTCTATATAAACAGATTGCTTGAACTTTTTTAAACACAACTTTTACACAACTTTTACACATCCTTTAGCAATCAATCAAGCAATCAAAAGTGCTATTTTTCAAGAGAGAATCACGCTTATTTTTTGAAGTTCATCAAAGTTCTTTCTTGAGGCAAAATTGCATTCCTTTGGAGAAGAAACACATATTGCAGAACTGCATAAAACTGGTTTGAGCGTTCTTAGTTTCTTTTGTTTGTTTCTTTACTTTCTTTTATTATATTGTGGGTGCCTGGAATTGTGGGCACTGGTTTTCTGTAGCTGGAATTTGGCTGCAGGGTAGTTCAAGAACTGGAATTTGGTTCTTGGTGAAAGGTTAGGTGCAGGAACTAGAATTGTGGTTCTTGTGTTAGATTGAGTGTAAGGTTAAGGTTGTAATCTGTAAAACATTCAATTTAGTGGAACCCAGCTGGAATTTGGCTGGAGACTGGACATAGCCCTGGGATTGGGTGAACCAGTATAAACATTGGTGATATCTTTCTAAACCTTTCTCTTCTTTAATTTTGTGACTGCATTTATTTTTTATTGCTTGCTGTGTGTGTGTAGAATTGATCAGATTTCTTAATCTTTGAAATTGATAATCTGTTAATTGCGAAAATCTTTCAAAGATCAATTCATCCCCCCTCTTGTTCTCAGCCCACATTTCTAATAAGTTATCTTTGGACAAGAACAATGTTAAATCATCAAATCACACTACTACAAAATGATCATTCAACATCGGTTATACAAGGCATTCAACGTCGGTTCCAATGATGTCGTTGATTCAGGCGTCGTTGAATGTCAAACGATTCTACGTCGGTTCAGAATACCCGACGTTGAAAGTGATATATATCTACGTCGGGTAACCAAATGTCCGTCGTAGAAATTAGTAAATTCTACGTCGGTTATTGAACTAACCGACGTTGAAAGTCCTTTCTCGCTCAAGCGACCGGTGTACTCGCTTGAGCGACGAAGCCTTCAAACAAAGGGGACTCTCGGGTTCTGTATCGCTCAAGCGACCGACGTTACAACGTCGGTTAATGCAATAATCGACGTAGAATATCCCTTTTTTTTTAAAAAATGTTGGTCTGTTTTAGTGTCACCAACACACGACCTGCTATAATCTCAGTCCAGACAGTATATTTATTTCAGCTAATCACTAATATATAAAATGATAGATATATATGTCAAAATCAGCCAAATTATGTACAAAATACACAAAAATTATCAATCAATCCTATTCCTAACTACTTGTACAAACTTTTCTGCCCATTTGTTTCTAACCATGTCTATAGTATACATAGGCAAAGGTTCTATATCTTTAAATGCACTGTAAGAAGTTGACAATAATAGAATGGTAAACCCTAAGCAATAAAAATAAAGGAATTGAATATAATAGCAAATGTCAACTTACCTCATTCCAACTATCACGAATGCTACCAAAAGTGATGAGCCACATCCAATACATTACATAGTAGCCGCACTCGTATCCTCCATTTTGTTTGTTACACTAAAAATGACTAAATATGTTAAAAATAACTATTAAATTTGAACATAAATTAATAGATAGTATAATATATATAAAGCCTACTTACTTTGATAAAATTCCAATTTGGGGTTGTGCTTTTACTTGTGTGTTTTCCACCTAATGTACTACAAACCTTGAGAGCACTATATATTGAAAAGAAGGGGGTTAGAAATAGAATAATCAAGATGTTTAGACATAATATAAGAAATACTTACTCGTTTACAATATTTTTTAGCTCCATGTCAGGTTTCCTTCCCAATGAGCAGAACCAACACACAAGATTCTGCTTTGGACAAATAACTAATAGGCTGCCGAGTGGTTTACTGTATATACACATGATTAGAATCTATTAAAAAAACTTGTGTAAAACCGGAAAGAGGTTCGGGATAACTTACGAATGATGGTATGCTCCAAGGTAAATATCTCTTTTAGAATCGGTGATCCAATTCGCATGTAGCGAGAATTTGATCACGCTTATTCCGAGACTTTTGTATGGATTGAGGCTCGAAGAATCCATACACATGACCAATGCCACTGCTCCACTATCATTTCGTGCATCATCCTAAAATATGCCAATTTAAGTGAACTTATAGCTTATATATTTACTAAAATGAAAAGAGTCATGAAAGATATGAACTTACAATGTCCAAAATTGTAAAACGACTATATTTAGACATTGATTGCCCATCCCAATCTCCAGGGCATCGGTGTGGGAAATGTATAGGGGGATATTGCTAGAAGCCATCCCAAATAATGTACAATCCCATGGAACTTGGAATGACTCCGAGATACAATTGTGGGGAAAGAGACAAGAGATCAAAAATTGGATTTGGAGAAGTCTCCACAATTGGTGTCTTCTCCTTAGATGCGAAGGAGTGGCAATAGCTTTACCCAAGTCTTTTGGCTGCTAGAACATCCTACATATTTTATAAAATATAATCATAAACAATAAATCAATTTATTTATGTGTTAGATGTATTATAACCATACATATACATACCTTTGCCATTATTGACCTAACTAAATGTCGGGGCCAAGTAATGAAGGTGCGAAGGGCTTGGCCCACTGTCGCACCTCTTCGGTGGGGATAGGGACACTAGCCGCGGCGTCAACCACCTTTTCAACCACTACTTTGACCAAGTTAGGATCCAAAGGCACATTGTGGATGGTTGAAGCCCCTTCATGAAGCTGATCCATGGGCCACTAGCCTTAGACCTTCATCTACCTCAACCCACAAGCCATATCGATCATCCTTTGTGGATTCGGGATGAATAGATGCCACCTCAGGTGTGACCTCGATAGTAGCTTCAACACAACTGCCCTTTGTGCTAACTCTTGGACCTACAAATACGGTAAATTCCAATAAGGACTAAGATTTTAGAAACATAAGTCAAGTACCAATTTGTGGTTGAAAATGCACCGATGGAGGATGAGCATCGGCAAATGAAGTACCCATGGAGGTCATACGCATGAGCTCGCTCCGCACACGTGCGGTGATGGTCTCCTCAAGTCGTGCGGCGATGGCGGGAGTCAACTCTTCATCCAATTTTGCCACGATGGGCTGGTGTCAATTTCTACGTGAGAGCCATCTCCAAGGCGGCAATATCTTCTTGGCTCGGGGATGTGGAGGTGCGGATATCCTGTGATGGTGGTCCAAAATACTGTCGGACACCCACACCTTGGCCAACGGCTCGAACACGACCTGGATGTTCCGGTCGTCCAATAGCGATGGTCAAGATATCCTGACGACCGGAAGGGATGAAAGTTCCCTGTGTACACTTGCTCCTCCAAGGCATCCTACATTATAAAAGTTAATTTTATTAATGAACAAGTTAAATATAACTAATTCAAAGTAAATTAACTTCTTTTACTTACAATCCGAGCAGCAATTTCTCGGGCTTCCTGCGATGTCATGTCACCAGAAGGCTTTGTACGAGCCCTCTTCCACTTCCGGTGACGTTTTGGAGGAGATGGTGGAGGAATCTGCTCTTCGCTTAAACCGAGAAGAGGCTAACTCCGACTGTCGAAGTCTCATCTTCTCCTCCATCATCTTCTTTGTCAATAGGTCGTACCCACCACGAGACGGAAGGTGGGGGTGACATTCTTGCTCCGAATGTCTTTTGCTTTTTGTCTTCTTTCCTGCAACATAATTGAACACAATATTAGATACACAACTCATTATAAAATGTTCAAGTCAATTAAGCAATTAACATTACCTCCCACTCCGAACCAGTCCTACTATGTACAAACTTCTTCCAAGTCTCCTCATCTATGCCATATCTTTGGCAAGGGGTTAATCCCTTCTTCACTTTGTCCTCGGCATACACCCATTTAGTGGTCAATGTGGACTTGAGCTGTCTCCACATTTTTGCTATGGTCGTCATTATCTTCCTCCTCACATCCTCAGAATTGACTATATCAAAGTGTTCCTACAGATAGCAAACAAGTTTTAGTTAACCAATTGATAATAATGTATAAACAATATAAACAACTAAATACACATACTTACAAGAAGATCTTGCCATAACAAGTTCTTCACGAGTTTCCTCCACATGATCCCAAGTAGGATGGAGAATAGATATCTACACAACATAAACAACATAAGTATCAACAATATATTTGAAATGAAATTAACTTTGAAATAGAATAAATACCTTCTCTCTAGCTAGTGTACCCAAGTAGCTACTAAATTGGGTACTAAAGGGACCTGACACCTTGCCAGTCCTAGGATCAACGAGACACGAGATAACTTCGGCCGGATATGTGTCTAACGGTCAAGCCTTTCAACCGTGTAGATTGTCGACTCCTCTTACTGGAAAATGTCTTTCCAAATGCCTGAGGAGATGGTGGTGGAGATGGTGGAGGAGATGGTGAAGGACATGCCATTTACCTGTAATGAAAAAAACATAGAATTATATCAATACACATGCAAAGTCTCCTCAATTACATGTTAAAAAAATAAACAAATAGAAACATAACTTAGATTGTATTAATATTTTCCCATATGCCTTCATCATGGTCATTGCGAGTAGCATGAACAAAGTCCTCTTCCAATTGGGATATAGCAATAGGCAACCGTGGTGAATTTTGAATGTTAATAAAATCATCTAATTCTTCTCCATTCTCATTTGTGACATCAATCATTTTTCCTTTGAGGACAATTGACCACCTATCATTTGATGGATCAGTGACATAAAACACTTGTTTTGCCTGGTATGCCATTATGAAGGGTTCTTCCTTATGACCAATCTTGTTTATATCAATCAAAGTAAATCCCATTTGGTCTCTTTGGACACCAGTATTGTTATCAACCCATTTACATTTAAATAAAGGCACTTTGAATTTAGTATAGTCGACCTCCCAAATCTCCTCAATGACTCCAAAGTAACTAATTGATGCCATGATGGGGTTTTTGTCCTTTGCACTAGAAAAATAGATGTTGCCTCAATAGATACTCCACTATTCTGGACTGTACTTTTGTCATCTTGTGCCTTCGTATAGAATGAGTATTTGTTAATGTCATACCCTTGTCAAGTTATAACATTATATCTAGGCCCATGTGCTAGCCATTTCAATGTATCAGAGGCATTGTCACTTGAAAATATTTTGCTTTGAAACCAATTGATAAAGTTGTTGTTATGCTCTTTCATCAACCACCTTTCACCCATTTTGGGGTTTAGGTCCTTTAACATTGCTTTATGCGCATCTATGTAAGGAATAACCTCTTCTGTATTGTTCAAAATATACAATTGGGCGGTGGTCAACTCTACATGATGTTTTGTTTGAATTCTAATACCACGAGTTCCCTTACCATTTAGCCTATCATCATGACGATTTCTAGGTACACCCACGAGTACGACTCTTGCCAAGTAATCTCGAACAAAATTCTATGGCATCTTACGCAATATACTGCTCAACAATTGAAGCTTCGGGTCTGTATGGATTTTTAGAATACCCTTTGAAGATCTTCATGTATCGCTCAATTGGGTACATCCACCTCAAATAAACCGGCCCACAAATTCGTATCTCCCTCACAACATGAACTATTAAGTGAATCATTATATCAAAGAATGATGGAGGAAAATACATCTCCAATTGACATAGCACAACCGTAGCCTCATTTTCCAACTCATCTAGTGATTTTTCATCGATAACCTTGGCACAAATAGAATTGAAGAAAAAACATAGTCGCATAATGGCATGTCTAACATTCTTAGGCAATATGTTACGTATAGCCATGGGTAACAAGCTGTTGCATCAAAACGTGACAATCATGGGACTTTAATCCAATTAACTTCAGATCTTTCATGGATACAAGACTCTTAATATTTGAAGAGTATCCTTGTGGCACTTTAATACTTGCAAGACAATGACATAAACTATGTTTCTCCTTCTTTGACAAGGTGTGACATGCTTGGTGGTAGATATGTTCTATTGCCTTCAGGTCTTGGATGTAATTCAGGACGTATTCCCATCTCACAAAGGTCTTGACGTGCTTTGATCCCATCCTTTGACTTTCCTTGAATGTTTAACAATGTGCCAATGAGACTATCACATACATTCTTCTCCACATGCATAACATCAATACAATGTCGTACTTCTAAATGGCTCCAATATGGAAGATCAAAGAAAATTGATCTCTTCTTCCACATGTTCTTGTCGAGAAGACCTTTTTTGGGTCTTTCCAAATGTAATGCTTATGTTCTTCACTCGATCGTAAACTTCTAAACCAGTCAATGGTTCTCCTGGAAATTTCATCCTCCTGTATGCCATTAAAAGCTTTCTTCGAGTCTACGGTATGGATGGTCATATGGGAGAAATTTTATGTGCACTGTTATAAACTGTCTTCTTTCCATGTTTCAATTGTATATAAGCTGGTCTCTTCTTCACAAATAGGACAAGCATAATGCCCCTTCACACTATACCCACTCAAGTTTCCATAGGCGGGGAAGTCATTAATGGTACAAAATAACATTGCATGCAACTTGAACTTCGCTGCTGATACCCATCAAATGCATCTACTCCTTCCTCCCATAATAGTGTTAAGTCTTCTATCAAAGGACTCAAATACACATCTATGTCATTTTCTGGCTGTCTTGGACCTGAAATCATCATACACAACATGACATATTTGCGCTTCATGCATAACCATGGTGGAAGATTGTAAATCATCAATAAAACGGGCCATGAACTATGGTTACTACTTAAATTTCCAAAAGGATTCATCCCATCTGTTGCTAATCCAAGTCTAAGGTTTCTTGCATCACTACCAAAACTTGGAAATAGACGGTCAAAATTCTTCCATTGGGGAGAGTCGGATGGATGTCGCATTTGCCCATCACATGTTTTTCTCTTTGAATGCCAAATTAAATTTTCAGCATCTTCGTGAGCGTACAACCGCCTAAATCTTGGAATTATTGGAAGGTACCATAAAACTTTTGCAGGAGGACGTTTTTTACCACTCTCCTGACTACAATCATCACCATCCTTCGCTTTGTAACGTAATACACCACATGTTGGACATTGGTCTAAAGATGAGAATTCTTTCCTGTATAAGACACAATCATTAGGGCAAGCATGTATCTTCCTATATTCTAAACCCATCGGACATAGTATCTTCTTCGCTTCATACATACGGTCCGAGCAAGGTGTTATTGTCCGGGAGCATCTCCTTCAAAAGTTGGAGTAATTCATTAAAACTTGTATCACTCCAACCAAATTTTGCTTTTAGATTGACCAATCTTAACATAGATGACAATCGTGTGAAAGTTGTACATCCGGGATACAAAGGTGTCTACTGAATCGGTCCTCAATGTATCATATATAGATGCATGTGCTTCAAGAAAGCTCTCTTGACCCACATCACAAAGCATGTCCTCTATTCGATCTTCGCGAGGTTACATCATCCTCAATAGTTTGTGATACTTGTTGGAATATCAACCACTTCACACGTGCCATGTCCATATGGTGTAATTCTTCATCATCCCATCGCAAATAAGATGTTCCGCGTTGTGTCCATCTCTTGTACTCTGC
The DNA here is from genome assembly GCA_963425845.1 of Sphenostylis stenocarpa. Lineage (NCBI taxonomy): Eukaryota > Viridiplantae > Streptophyta > Magnoliopsida > Fabales > Fabaceae > Sphenostylis > Sphenostylis stenocarpa. The sequence continues at coordinate 28,730,591 of OY731401.1, read as the reverse complement.
CATTTACACAATTAACGCATGGGCAATAGATTTTTCCATTCATTTTGGGAGCATTTTGTTCGGCAAATTTCAAAAAGGAGTCAACTCCATTCTCATACTCTTCTGACATGCGACTTGCATTGACCCAAGTTCGATCCATCTAACTACACAAAAAGGCTTGCCTAGATATTCAAGGTTTATTAGAAAAGGTTTAGCAAAACAATACAAAAAAAATGTGTACATCTCATTTCCCACATCAAGATTGGGAAAATAAAACGTGTACATCTACATGAAAGAGTATATACCACTTCGAAACCGAAAACAAACTTCCAAAATCCTAAACGAACCTATATCAAATCAAACCATACAAAATCATCCATCATCTTTCTAATGTTCATACACAGGAAATGTTGTAAATAATCCATATTTATGTTAAATGCATGATGTAAATCATCCATACAACTTAATCTAACCTGATGAGAAGGGGTTTCCTTAGGGAAACGAGGGCTACCACACACACGGCAACAACGGGGGTACGCCGCGTAAGAGCGCGGCGAGTGGGCGGTGAAGGGGCGGCGAGGGGCAGAGCACGACAGGTGAGGACCGAGGCGGCGGACCACGTGAGCCGAGGTAGCGAGTGCACGACAGTGAGGACTGAAGGAGGGAGGTATGTGGGCACGAAGAAGAAGCAGAAGGAGGGAGGTATGTGGGCACGAAGAAGAAGCAGAAGAACAACTTCGCGCCTTGGAGTCTAGGTATCATACGACATTCAACGTCGGTTATTAAAAAACCCGACGTGGATAATGCTTTCGACATCAGGTAAATCATGTAACCGACGTTGATTTTGGGATTTCAACGTCGGTTATACATAACCGACGTTAAATTTAAACATTTAACGTCGCCTGTCATCTAACCGACATTATTTGTCCGTTACTACGTCGGATTTTTTATAACCGACATTAAATATTGTTTCTTAATTACAAGTTTGCCACCGCATCTTATACAATGTCGGTCTTCATAAAAACCGACGTTGGATGCTGTCGTAGTAAGTGTTTTCTGTAGTAGTGTCAGATTCAGACCAGGTATTGATCACTGGTAAGAGAATCAACAACATTTACATGTTAAATACTAACTTTGCCAAAAACTGTTATTTAATTACTAAAGAGAATGATTCCTGGTTATGGCATAGAAGATTAGCTCATATTCATATCAATCATCTCAACAAATTGATTTCTAATGATCTTGTAATTGGCCTACCTAAACTTAAGTTTGTGAAAGACAAAATATGTGATGCATGTCAAAAGGGCAAGCAAGTAAAGAATTCTTTCTCGTAGAAAAATACTGTTTCAACTTCAAGACCGCTTGAACTTTTGCACATTGATCTCTTTGGTCCTTCTAGAACTATAAGTTTAGGAGGGAATCTATATGCATTGGTTATAGTAGATGATTACTCAAGATTTACCTGGACAATGTTTTTGCAATTAAAATCTAATACTTTCCATATGTTTAACAAATTTTCAAAACAAATTCAAAATGAAAAAGGCTATTTCATATCTTGTATTCAAAGTGATCATCAGGGAGAGTTTTCAAATGAAAATTTTAATAAATTTTGTGAAAAACATGGTATTAAGCATAATTTTTTTACTCCTAGAACTCCTCAACAGAATGGTGTAGTTGCGAGGAAAAATCATTCTCTTGAAGAGTTAGCTAGGATAATGCTTAATGAAAAAGCATTACCAAAATACTTTTTGGCTGATGACGTAAGTACTGCTTGTCATGTACTCAACCGTGTTTTAATTAGACCTTTTCTCAAAAAGACTCCCTATGAATTATACAAAGGCAAAAAGCCTAACATAAACTACTTTAGAGTATTTGGATGTAAGGTCTTTGTTTTAAACAATGGAAAGGAAAATCTTGGAAAGTTTGACTCCAAATCAAATGAAGGTATTTTCTTGGGTTATTCATTAAATAGCCATGCCTATAGAATCTTCAACAAAAGGCTAAATACTGTAAAAGAATATGTTCATGTTGTATTTGATGAAACTAACCCAGATATGCAGAAAAATTCTGAGTGCAGTACAGATGATGACTTTCTAGTTGATAAAAATTATCAGTTAAAATTACCAAAATCAACTATTTTTCAAAAACAAGAGGAGTCTATTGAAGAATCTGAGGAACAGTTGCCCAAAGAATGGAAGACTCCTAGGAATCTTTCAATAGACAACATCATTGGTGAAATAAATTAGGGAGTTTCTACTAGAAGATCTTTAAACAAATTTTGTAATCACATGGCATTTGTATCACAAATTGAACCAAAAATCATATTTGGTGCATTAAAGGATAACAACTGGATTAATGCTATGCATGATGAATTAAATCAATTTACAAGAAATGAAGTATGGGAATTAATTCCAAAATCAAATGATGTCAATATTGTAGGAACTAAATGGGTTTTTAGAAATAAAATGGATGAAATTGTATAATTACAAGAAACAAGGAAAGATTAGTTGCTAAAGGGTATAATCAGCAAGAAGGAATTGATTTTGATGAACCATATGCTCTTGTTGCTAGATTAGAAGTTGTTAGACTTCTACTTGCATATGCCTCAATAAAGAATTTCAGGTTATTTCAAATGGATGTCAAAAGCGTCTTCTTAAATGGCTACTTGAATGAAGAAGTTTATGTTGCACACCCACCTGGTTTTGAAGATCATATTCATCCAAAATTTTTCTACAGATTAAAGAAAGCATTGTATGGTCTAAAGCAAGCCCCAAGACAATGGTATGAAAGGTTAAGTAATTTTCTCTTATCAAAGGGCTATCAAAGAGGTGTGGTTGATAAAACTTTATTTCTTAAGAAAATAAATAATGATATTATTCTAGTTCAAGTATATATTGATGACATCATATTTGGAACCACTAATGAGTCTTTATGTAAAGGATTTATCAAAGATATGCAGGGAGAATTTGAGATGTCTATGATTGGGAAACTTAATTACTTTCTTGGGTTACAAGTCAAACAACTTCAAGGAGGGAGCTTTCTTCATCAATCAAAGTATTGCATAGAGCTTCTAAAGAAATTTGAGATGCAGCACTGCAAAGAGGCATCCACACCAATGTCCACCAATTGCTATCTTGATGTTAATGAAAAAAGAAAACCAGTAGATCAAACGAAATATAGAGGGCTTATTGGTTCTTTATTATATCTCACAGTAAGTAGACCTAACATTATGTTTAGTGTTTGTATGTGTGCCAGGTTTCAATCCGCACCAAAAGAATCTCATCTTACTGCTGCAAAAAGGATCCTCAATTATCTCAAAGGAACATTAAATGTTGGGTTGTGGTATCCTGGTGAGTCCAAACTAAATCTAATTGGTTACTCTGACTCAGATTTTGCAGGGTGTAAGCTTGACAGAAAAAGAACCAGTGGCACTTGCCATCTCCTAAGAAGCAGTCTAATCTCATGGCATAGCAAAAGGCAATCATGTGTTGCTCTTTCTACAGCTGAAGTTGAGTACATTGTAGTTGGAAGTTGTTGTGCTCAATCCCTATGGTTCAAACAACAGCTTGAGGATTATGGTTTAATTCTCAATAAAATCCCTCTTTTTTATGATAATACCAGTGCCATTATATTAACAAAGAATCCAATTCAGCATTCTAGGACAAAACATATAGAAATTAGACATCATTTCATTAGAGATCACGTTTTAAAAGGTGATTGTGAAATTTTCTTTATAGAAATTGAGAAACAATTAGCTGATATATTCACAAAATCTCTCGCTCGTGATTGATTTTATAAAATCCGAACTGAATTAGGCATTTTAGATGCATCAAACATCACTTAGTTCTCATTACTGATTATTTTAATTGATATAAACTAGCTTTAATCAATTAATTTCATTAATAATACTTATGTTCGTATTGTTTTAATTGATTAAATTTTGATTTAATCGATTAAATGCTCTTAGGATTTCAATGTACATTTGTCATTCCTGTTTTAATTGATTAAAATGTTATTTGTATCAATTAAAATCATTAACATGATCAATTTAATCGATTATGTCCTGTTTTTAATCGATTGTTATTCTGCAAAGGAAATTAAAGGCTTTAGTTAATGGTTGTTCTTGTAACATGCTACTAAAGCAAGGTTCCCTTATCTTTATACGTGTCTATTGTATTCATTACAAACGTGTTAACGAAGATAAGTTTGAATCAACTTTAATTGATTCTTAAATGAATAACACATCTCATTGGTATCATGAAATTCTATTCTTTTTCTCTCTGATTATACTACTGGTTTTAAAAATAAATTTTGTTATCATTACATGCTATAGATATTGCTTGTTTTATCCCTCTCTTCCCTATTTTTGATGAAGTCAAAGGGGGAGAAATGATTAATGATTAACTTTTAAAATACTCACTAATCTAGGGGAGAAATAATTGATATTGAATACTCACTAATCTATATATCCAAGTGAATTCTTCTGCAAATCAAAATATTTCAAAGAGGTGTTTGTCTTCATCAAATAGGGGGAGACTGAAAATGATGAAGATCTTATTGAATCATTAAACGAAGATCTTGTTGATTTGATGAAGTCAAAGATTACTTGGGTTAAAATGGTAGAGTTATTAGTGAGTCTGCATCTATACATAGGTATAATCATTCATATCTCTCTACTGCATGAGGTTTCATCATTTAAAAGAATTTGAAAATGCCTCTAAAGATGTTTTTAATCCATTAAAAACCAAAGTAATCGGTTAAATTGTTTTTAGCAAATTGTTTTAACTGATATTATATGAGCTTTATCAATTAAAATGTTCTTAAAACTTACATAACATATTTTTAACTGATAGGTTTTCAAAATAATCGATTAAAATCTTTTAAAACATTTACTGGAACTATTTTAATCGATACACTTTCGAATTAATCGATTATATTCATTAAAGGAGTTTTTGAAAACCTTCTGCCAGTGTTTTAACTTATATAATTTTGAAATAATCGATTAAAATCACTTAAAATGTTTTGGAAAGTGTTATGGCAGTATTTTAATCGATACAAACTCAAAAAAATCGATTAAAATAACTTAAAGTGTTTTGAAATATGTTCTGTCAGTATTTTAATCGATGTAAAATCAAATTAATTGCTTAAAACAATTTAAGGGAATTTCTGCTAACTGTTTTAATCAATTAAAACTAGTTGTTATCAGTTAAAATCACTTAGAAAGTTTTATGAAAATATTTGGCAGAATTTTAATCGATTAAATTGTGAATTAATCGATTAAAATAACTTAAGGTATTTTTTACAAAGTGTTTTAATCGATTGAAACGTTGTCGTATCAGTTAAAACAAATTTGGAAAATAATCAAGAATATTTTAACAGATTAAAAGAAGTTTTAACAGATTAATTCAAAACTTTTAACAGATTAAAAGATTGTTTTAACATATTAATTAAACCAGCAGTTAGAACAAATCTCTATATAAATAGGATTGCTTCAGTCTTTTAAAATATACTTTTGAGCAATCAATCAAGCAATTATAAGTGAAGTTTTTCAAGAAAGAATCGTGCAAGTTTTGTGGTGTTTTTGAAAGTTCTTTCTTGAGGCATTTTTGCATTTTTTTTGAAGAAACTTATACTGCAGGGACTGCATAATTCGGGTTAGATTGTTCTAGTTTCTTCTCTTTCATTTTCTTTCATTCTTTGTTGTACTGTGAGTGCCTGGAATTGTTAGGCACAGTTTCTGTGGCGGGAATTTGGCTGCAGGTTGGTTCAAGAACTGGAAGTTGGTTCTTGGTGAAGGTTTAGGTGCAAGGACTGGAATTTTGGTTCTTGTGATAGATTGGGTGTGTGATTGGAATCTATAATCTGTAAAACATTCAATCTAGTGGAACTCAGCTGAAATTTGGCTGAGAACTGGAAGTAGCGTTGCGATTGGGTGAACCAGTATAAATCTTGGTTGTATTTCTCTAAACCTTACTCTCTTTAATTTTGTTGTTGTCTTTATTTTAATTGCTTGTTTTTCTTGGTTCAAGAATTGGTGAGAACTCTTAACTCCGAAATAGATAATCAGTAAATTGCGAAAATCTTTCAAAGATCAATTTACCCCCCCCCATCTTGATCTCATCCTCTTTTTCTAACGAGTACACAAACTATGGATGTATATGATCTTCAAACTCAAGTGGTTGAGCAACAAAGACTTCCTCATTCAAGTAGCCATTCAAAAAGGCATTTTTGACAACCATCTGATATAGCCTGAAATTCTTCATAGATGCATAAGCAAGTAAAAGTCTAACAACTTCTAATCTTGCAACAGGCACATATGTTTCATCAAAATCAATTCCTTCTTGATGGTTATATCCTTTAGCAACTAATCTTGCTTTGTTTCTTGTGATGATACCATTTTCATCCGTTTTGTTTCTAAAAACCCATTTGGTTCCAACAACATTTGCACCAACTGGTTTTGGAATTAATTCCCATACATTGTTTCTTTTAAATTGATTTAATTCTTCATGCATTGCATTTATCCAATTAATATCATTTAATGCATCAGTTATATATTTTGGTTCTTTATGAGAGACAAAAGTCATGTGATTACAAAACTTATTCAAAGAACTTCTGGTAGAAATTCCCTGATTAATTTGTTCAATAATGTTGTCTATTGAGAGATTTCTTGGAGCCTTCCATTCTTTGGGCAATTATTATTCATAATCTTCAAGAATTTCCTCCTGTTTCTAAAAAATAGTTGATTCTAGCAATTTTATCTTATACATTTTATCAGTTAAAAGTTCATCATCTACATCACAAACTGAATTTTTCTGCGTATTTGGGTTAGATTCATGAAATAGAACATATACAGATTCTTCTACTATTTTAAGTCTTTTATTAAAGTTTCTATATGCACACCTATTTAATGAATATCCCAAGAAAATCCCTTCATCCAATTTAGAGTCAAATTTTCCAAGATTCTCTTTTCCATTATATTAATACAAAGACTTTACATCCAAACACTCTAAAGTAATTTATATTTGGCTTTTTTCCTTTATAAAGTTCATAGGGAGTCTTTTTAAGAAATGGTCGAATTAAAACTCGATTTAAAACATGACAAACAATGCTTACGACATTAGCTCAAAAATATTTTGGCAAAGCTTTTTCATTAAGCATAGTGTAGCTAACTCTTCAAGAGAACAAATTTTCCTTTCAACTACACTATTCTGTTGAGGAGTTCTCCCCCATGATCACTTTGAATGTTTGATATGAAATAACCTTTTCATTTTGAATTTGTTTAGCAAATTTCTTAAAGGCATGAAAAGTATCAGACTTTAATTTCAAAAATATTGTCCAGGTAAATCTTGAGAAATCATCTACAATAACTAATGCAATAGATTCCCACCTAAACTTACAGTTCTTGAAGGTCCAAAGAGATCCATGTGTAAAAGTTCAAGCGGTCTTCAAGATGGAACAATATTTTTTTTTGGTAAATGTATTTTTTGTTTCCTTGCCTTTTTAACATGCATCACATACTTTATCCTTCACAAACTTCATTTTGGGTAAACTTTTACAAGTTCTTTAGAAATAAGTTTGTTAAGATGATGCATATGTATATGTGTTAATCTTCAATGTCATAACCAATAATCATTTTCTTTAGCAATTAGAAAACAATTTTCAGTAGTATTTGTATTTAACATGTATATGTTGTTGATTCTCTTACCAATAATCAATATCTTCTCTGAACCTGGTCTAAGTATTGGACAATGTTCTGGTTCAAAGATGACTTTGCGACCTTTGTCACGCAGTTGACTGATACTGATCAAGTTATGTTTTAACCCTTCAACATACAATATATTGTTGATGATACCTAATTCTACATACTTAACATCTCCTATTCTAAGAATTCTGCCTTTGTTATTATCTCCGTAAATAACAGTTCCACCATTTTTGAGTTTTAAATTCTGAAATTTTGAGATATCTCTAGTCATGTGTTTTGAACAACCACTATCTAGGTAGTAAAGATCTTCCGTTCATTGTTTCTATAAAAGAATTTAACATAATCTTGGTACCCTTTTGAAGATAATAGGGTCCACCTAGGTTATTTTCAATAATTTCTTGGGAACCCATTTCATTTTTCCTTTTGGAACTACATATTTCTTAATTTTACAAAATTTAACAGAATGTCCTTTTATCATACAATAGAAGCAAGTAATGAATGGTGATGAAATAAGTTTTCTATATGAAAAACAATTTTTAAAAGCTCTAGTTTCCTTTCCAACGATAGGTGTAAAACCAATACCAGCACGATCACTAACAAGCTTTTGAGAACCAAGAAGAACATCAAGATTAGTTTTGCCTTGTGCAAACTTGGAGATAGTCTTTATTAGATATGCAATTTTATTTTGTAATTCAGGACAATTTTCACAAGTCTTGATTTCTTTACATTGGTAGTCAGAATTATTATGAATCATTTTCAAATATTTAGAATCAGTTTTTCTTCAAGAATTTTCTTTTCGAGAGAGTTGACTTTGTTTTTTAACCAATTGTTCATGCCTTTTAATCTATTGTTTTCTTTCTCAAGCCTCTTAGCTTCTTCATGCATTTCATTAAAGGTATCTTGTAAAGAACTATAAGTCATAGAATTACTAGAAGAGTTAGAACTTACAGTACTGGTTGGAGAGTCAAGATTAGCCATTACACACAAATTTGCTTCTTCTTAATCTGAATTCTCTGTTGATTATGTATCACTATTATAGACCCCTAATCTTGCCCGACCTTGCAATAAAGTTTAGAAATCCTCCGTTTCAAAGATGGACAAGACTTCATTAAGCCCCTAATAGTGTTTTCTAGGCTCCATTTAAGAAAAGGAGGGTTTTCTTAGAAAATAAAAATTAGGAATTTTGTCAAGAGCTCGACATGGTCGTCCTAGATCCTAGACGGCCGCTTGCCTGGTCAATTAGCTCGAGACGACCATCCCGAGGCTTTTACCAGGCAAGATGACTATCCCAAAATCCCAGGCTTTTGTATCTTTGTTTTAGAATTAGTCCATCATAGGGAACCTGAAAGGGGCATTATAGGGTGCTAACACCTTCTCCACGCATAACTAACTCCCTTACCCAATTCTGGTTATAATGGCCAAAGTTGGTTTTCTTAAACCAACGCCTTCTTTTCTATCCTTTTCCAATGTTTATGGTTAAAACATTGGTGGCGACTCCTAAGAACCCTTTTTGAAAATCTCACTTTTAAGATTAGTTCGGTTATCGAACATCCTAAAAGTGATGATCATTTATTTTATGAAAACGCAAGTCACTAACCATTGTGTCACGACCGCTCATACATATCATCCAAGCAATGTAAGCTCTCTTTTTCATCTTTTCTCCTTTCTTGTCTTGATTCTTGTTTTTCTCAGGACAGTCCATTCTCACATGCTCCTGTTTACCATAACCATAACATTTATAGTTGAAAGTGTTAAACATATAAGGATATGAAGCTTGAAGATTTTGATGATGATTCAAAGACAAAAGACTTAGAGATTTGAAGACTTGTAATCATGTATATTCACTTATAATAACTCTATTTTATGTTTTTGAGTCTGTAAAATTAGATTCCAAGATAGCCAGCTGTCGCCGCTATCAAAAAGAGGCGGTCGGAGCGACGCGATGGTTCCGGCTTTCCTTTTTTCGCATTTTTATGGGTGAGGTTACAACGCCTTTAGGTTGTCCGATAACTAGGCTGAACCTAAGGGCGAGGTTTTTGAAAGGGCGTTCTTAGATCGTCCGATAAACGGGCTGACCTAAGAACAAATTTTGAAAGGGTTCTTATGGAGTCGCCACCAATGTTTTTACCAGAAACATCGAAAAAGGGAAGAAAAAAAGGCTTTGGTTTCTTAGAAAAACCAACTTCGGTCGTTAAAACCAAAGTTGGGTAAGGGAGTTAGTTACGTGTAAGGGAAGTGTTAGTTCCCTTACGACACCCCTTTCGAGTTCCCTATGACAGGCCAGTTATTTTATAAATAAACTTAGAAATGACGCTTTTACCCTTTTATTTGTGGAATTAAAATGATGACTACATGACCCTAATAGCTATTGCGCAATTTAATATAAGTAAAAAGAACAGTAAAAGAGAAGGAGAGAGTGAAGAAACCTCTGGAGTGAGCTTTTGATTAATTCCCGTAAAAATTAGGGTGCGTTTTGGCAGCCCTTCACTCTTACAACGTCGAATTCTCTCTCAAAACGCTATAAAAAGCTCTCTTAAACACTCAAAAACTCCGAAAATGCTTCGGAGGGGCTCTAGGAGAAGAATTTTAAGAAATTGCAGGAGGAAAGGTGGGAGAACTATGTGAAATGAAAGGGAGAGCACCCCCTATTTATAGTGATTCGTGCCTGTCAGGTCGAGACGGCGATTTCACCATTCGGGACAGCGGTCTTGACTTGAATAAGTGGTGAGACGGTGGTCTCGTTTGGCGAGACGACGATCTGGACTTACCAAATGGCGAGAGGGCCTTCTTGCCAAACGGGAGGGGGTTCTCACCAATGGTAAGTGGCGAGACAGCCGTCTTGCCAAGCGAGACGGTGGTCTCGACTTACCATTGGTCGAGACGGCAGTCCCGAAGGGCGAGACGGCGGTCTCGACCCCTGAAGGCAGGAACCCTTATTTTTCGTATAAGAAAGCCTTCCTACTCTAATATGGGGCCTAATAGTCTCTCCTAGTGGCTTTTTAGGCTCTGTCCATCTTCGAATAGAAGGTCTTCTGGTCTTATTTTGAGGTCGGGCAAGATTTGGGGTCTACAGCTGCCCCCCCTTCACCTGACTAGCCGACTGTTGGCCTGTGGTGCCAAGAAGATCAGCTGGAGGGTGAAGGAGTTAACCCTCTTGCCCGGTTGTCCTTCGGATGCTCCGTCTTGTGGCGGTTGATCCTCTGGGAAAAGGTGTATGCCTCCAGGATGCTCCTTCTTGCGGTAGCTGACCCCTTCGGAAAAGAATGTTTTGTGTGCCTCCAGGATGCTCCTTCTAATGGTAGCCGATCCCTTTGGTTAACACATGGTAGAACCTCAGGATACTCCTTTTGACGGTAGTCGATCCTTTGGTTGATGAGTATAAACCCCCATCAGGCTGGTAGTTACAGTCCACTGTGCATTGGGCTGGATGAGTATAAACCCCTCATCAGGTTGGTAGTTGCAGCCCACTGTGCGTCGAGCTGGATGAGTATGAACCCCCCATCAGGCTGGTACAAACCACTACGCATCGGGCTGGATGATTATGAACCCCCTGTAGACCCCAAATCTTGCCCGGCCTCCAAATAAAGAGTAGAAGACCTCCTATTCGAAGATGGACGAAGCCTAACAAGCCACTAGGAGAGACTATTAGGCCCCACACTAGGATAGGAGGGATTTTTGGCACGCAAATAAGGTTTCTCGCCTTTTTGGGGATGAGACCGCCGTCTCAAAATCGAGACCGCCGTCTCGCCACCTGCGAATGGCGAGACGGCGGTCTCGCTTCCCGGGATGGCGGTCTCACCACCTGCGAAGGGCGAGACGGCGGTCTCGACCCTGTCAGACGAGAACGGCGGTCTCGACCTGTCAGGCGCGAAAAACTATAAATAGGGGGCTCCATCCCCTCATTTTCACACATCACACAGAGCTTTCTCCTCCTTCTCTCTAGAAAATCACTAGTTTCTCTCTCTAGAATCCCTCCGACGCATTTCCGGAGCTTCTGAGTGTCTTTAGAGTGTTTTTCAAGCGTTTCGAGAGGTTTTTCGGTGCTGTAGAGTGAAGGGTTGCCACAAAGCACCCTCTTTTTAAAAGAATTAATACAAAAGCGTGCTTCGGAGGTTTATATTCTCCCTCTCTACTTTTAAGCGCTTTAATTTTAAATTATGCAATAGATACTAGGGCCATGCAGTCATAATTTTAATTCCGCAAATAAAAGGGTAAAAGCGTACTTTTCTGGTTTAATCATTTACTTAAAGTTGGCCTATCATAGGGAACCCGAAAGGGAGGTCGTAAAGGAACTAATACTTCCTTTACATGTAACTAACTCCCTTACCCAACTCTGGTTCTAACGACCAAAGTTGGTTTTTCGAAAACCAACGCCTTTTAATCCCTTTTTCGATGTTTCCGGTAAAAACATCGGTGGCGACTCCACAGAACCCTTTCAAAACTAGCTTTTGGATTAGCCCGGTTATCGGACAATCCAAGAGCGCCTTTTCGAAAACCTCGCCCCTAGGTTCAGCCCGGTTATCGGACAACCTAAAGGCATTGTAGCCACCAACAAAAAACGCGAAAATCAAGGAAGTCGAAAACCATCGCGTCGCTCCGACCGCCTCTTTTTTGACGGCGGCGACAGATGGCGACTCCACTGGGGAAGCCTCGAGAGTTGATCCCATTTAGTGATGGGCCGGCTTAAAAAATAAATAAACCAAGAAAATAATGCTTTTACCCTTACCTTGTATTATAACATGTTTTACGGTTTGGCTTTAAATAACTGTTGTTTGTTTATACTTACGCAATTGTGTGAAATACAAACTGTACACAAACCCTTGCACACAACAGTTCCCTCTATACCCGGGGGCAAGTGAGAAATCCATAGGGAGTGGGTGGCAGGTACGGTTCGCTGTAGTGATGGCCTTGTGCCCACCGGTGTGATCGGAAACCACCACTCAAGGTGATAACCTTCCTCTTTTGGCACAAAGACTGACTATGGCCTTAGTGCTAAGCATGGTTGGAAGGATGGAGAGTGGGGACCCTATAATGGGGGCACCTTGGGGGCCTTAGCCTGGTGAGAACAGTTAGAACCTACCCTCGCCAATGCACTTTTCTGCAGGAAAACCCTACCTCGTGATAAAAACGAATTCTCGCCTGTTCGTGGATGATCGAATTATGTGTGCATATGTTTGATGCATTTGTTTGTTGCATAGCATAAACAAACAACAAAACAAAAATCACAAAAAACAAAATTTTACAATAAACACCCCTATCTCGGACAGTCTGCCTTTTAGCTAGCCTGGTTTCAGGTTCTTTGCAAGCTAAGTAGCCACGCAATTCCGATAAAAGAGATAGGGGACGCTAACTATTCTTTCACATAAAACCATTTTATCTCGGACAGTCTGCCTTTTAGCTAGCCTGGTTTCAAGTTCTTTGTAAGCTAAGTAGCCACGCAGTCCGATAGAAGAGATAAAAGGCTAAAAAAAAATCCAAAATAAATAAAATAATAATAACAAAATCAAAACATTTATAAAAAGAATTTTGACAAATTCGTATCATTCATATTGCATCATAAGTGGAAAAACCAAGAGAAAAATAAGTGCGTAAGGAAAGTATGCATACACATCATTTTAATAAACCCTTAAAAAATGGGTCTTAGAAGCGTTTTTTGGGAAAAATACTGGGCCAAATCCCCTTCGTTTTGATATATTGTGCATCTAAATCGGACATCCCAGTCAAAAGTTATGCCACTTTGAACATTTGCTGCCCTTTTGTCCTGGTGCATGCATAGATACATTCATTCTAGGGGGCATTAGATATCCCTAAGACAAAGGCGAAAAAGGCCCAAGTGCGCTTGTAATCTTCCATAAGGAAGAGATAAGTGTGTTAAGGCATATGGTGACCTTTATGAGGAAAGAACCATTCTGCCGAAGTGGGTATGATACCCCACAAAGCGTAAGCTTTAAGGAGGATACCTAAGCCATTGTCTTAAGGAATATCCATCTCATAAATCATTTGTTTTAAACAATAAAAAAAAATTTGCATTCTAGAAAGCGGCTAGTATTCTTCATGCCCTCATCTGCATAAACAAAAACACAAAATCCCAAACACTATCATACATCATATTAGAAAATAAAACATGATAATGTTTAGGAAAAATTAAACACTTGCATACATGCATCCACCAAACTTCATCCTCATAACATGCATCTAATAATAGACAATCGAAGAAGTGGACATTCCTCAATACCATGAAAAGAGGATTAGGGCATTCGCATGCCATGCACGAGAAGTCAAAAAGAAAATAAATAGAAATTCTAACCTGCCTATGGGTTCATTTAGGCTTCTCCACTTTTAAAAAAAAAATATACTTCGAAACATTGCATTGAGGAATGTACACTGTCTGGATGAAATAAATAAAATTGTTTGTTTTCATCATCTCTTCAAGTGTCTATTGTATTCATAAATTGCATTCAAAAATTGCATTCATTCTCACTTTAATAATAATAATAAGATAATAAAAAGAAAGGATTAATTGATGTGCTTTCCATGAATTGGAATAAGATGAAGAGCAAACCTTTTGTCGTCAAGTTATCTCCAACGGTTGATCCGCCTAAGAAGGATAACAAGCCTCAATCGTTGGTCATCTGAGTAAATAAGGAAGAGGGGGCAAGGATGCCATTACATTTTGTTCACGCCTCGAATCGAATAAGGTGGTACCGTGGAGATGCACAAAAACACTGCCCATTAATGAGGATATCTCCAGCATAGCTGGCATTGGGGGCAAAATTAGAAATAAAAGAATTTATTCCCCCAAGGAGCTGTAAGATGATGCTCCTACAAATAAAGAAAAAATAAAAAGACCGAAGAAAAACATAATCCAAAGAGGAAACTGAGTAGACTTTGGATTCATGACGCTAAGGCAGTTCTCTCAACGCTCCACCAAAGAGACAAACTCACGGTAGGCGACAAGTTGGTCACGGTTCGAGCTAGAGACGACATTCAGATCAACAAATCGTCTGCCCTACCTTGAATGGATGCGGCGGAAGAGGATCTTTGAAATATCTTTTGCCAATATGAAAAGACTTTCCCAACAATATGAAGGTGACCCACATGATGAGAAAATATGGATATCGCCCAAACCAAGGGCTCATTAGAAACTCTCAAGGAATAAGAGAGCCACCAGATTTTAAAGACAATCCTTTGAAGCTTTACCCTACAAAGGATCAAGGGAAGTCTCCCCTCCGCACCTTGAATCAGATTTTCCCATATAGAGGGGTTCAAGCGTCAAAAGCGACTTTAGTCATTAGGTGTTCTCCTTCTGATTCTTAGGGTTTGTAAATCCAATGACTATTAGAGATTACTCCTCGGGGCTAGCCTGACCCCCGAGCATTGTAGGGCACACATTTCCCTATTAATTACCAAGAATGTCATTCTTACTATCTGCTTCTCTTCTTGCTATTCATGTCTAAACCTCATTAATAACCATGTTTAAGCAAATGTTTTCAAAATACGTCAAAGTAATCAAATTGCGCCATTGACCAAAATAAAAGTCAAATCCATCACCACTGATTGACTAGAAGCACAAAATAAAGTTTTACCTCGTCATAAGTAAAGTCGTGTTTCGCCAATGTTGTGCAAAAAGAAAACAAAAATCAAAGGAAGCCCATAGAAGCTAAGGCCAAAAAAAAAAGGGGCAAGGTACCCGGTAGGAAACCCATTAAGGGTCTACGCAAAAGTTAGGGTTACAAAAAAAAGGTCCGCTAGGTTTCCCAAAACAACAGAAAAAGAAACCTAAACAAAAGTTAGGACAAAACAAAACACAACATCCTAGACTGAAAACCCAAAGGGCGGACTAGGGAAGTCAATCAGTCATAGCAAGCGCCATAGAATAAGGCACCACTCCATAAACAAAACGTTGTTTAAACTAGCCTAAACACTCTAACCAACCTTGGCTAGCCGTGCTTACAAAAACCATTTTTGTCAAAATAAAACAATTCTAAAATACAAGCCTTTGAATTAAATATCCTCTTCCTTCTTTTCTCTTGACCCTTACCACTACGACATTCTAGTAATTAGTAGGGAAATGTGGAGATAGTAATCAATAGGAGGATCGACATCCCCAAGGAAAGGGAGGGGCACACTGACATGGCAAGTCGCTCTACAATTAACACAATCATTCTTCGGTCATGAAAAAATCGAGATGGCAAAATTGGTACAGCCTATCCCTGTCGACGAAAGCACATAACGTCAGAAGCTCATCAGAAGTAAAAGCACATTGGTTAATCCTTTTGAAAAATTAATTGAAATAGTATTATAGGATGCATATCACAAACATTGCATACATGCATAGGGTCCTTTCTCTCAAAAAGAAAAGAGAAATGAGAAAAATAAAAATAAAAAATAATGTCAGCTAGGAGATTCTTAGGCAAAAGTTAGGGCAGCCCGCTAGATCGAAAACCCGCAAAGGGCGGTCTAGGCAAAAGTTAGGGCATTCATAAAAAAAGAAAAAAAAACCCGCTAAGATATCCTAGGCAAAAATTAAGCTAGCCCGCTAGACCGAAAACCCCAAAAAGGGTGGTCTAGGCAAAAGATAGGGCTAAACCAAAAAATGAATAAAAGAGAGGGGCCCTTCATCAATATCATAAAAATTCCAGCAGGAGGATACCAGTCACTTTCCCAGATGCATCTGTTGAATATAAAGAAAATATAGTTTGGAATTAATTTCCCTTGTGTATAAATCACACATAGGGTGGTCTATTTATAGTAGAGAAATACAACTAAAAGAGTAACTGAAAGTAACAGAATAAACAGAAGATATTGTTTGATATTGTGGTTACCAATATCTAACAATATCTTAACAATATCAAATAATATATAAACAATATCTAACACTCCCCTCAAGCTCGGAGCATACAAATCGTATGTGCCAAGCTTGTTACAAATATAATCAATTCTAGGACCCCGTAAAGATTTAGTAAAAATATCTCGCTAACTGATCACTTGAGTTAACAAACTCAGTCTTGATATCTCCGGACATAATCTTTTCTCGAATAAAATGACAAGTCAATCTCAATGTGTTTGGTCCTCTCATGAAAGACAGGATTAGAACTAATATGAAGAGCAGACTGATTGTCACACACAAGTGTCATTTGAGTGACATCTCCAAATTGTAACTCTCTAAGCAATTGCTTGAGCCAAACAAGTTCACGGGAAGTTGAGGCCATAGCTCTATATTCTGCTTCGCACCGGATCTTGCCACAACACTTTGTTTCTTACTTTTCCATGAAATCAAGTTACCACCAATGGAGACACAATATCCAGATGTAGATCTTCTATCCGAAGGAGATCCTCGCCCAATCAGCATCTCGAGTAGCAAACAACTCTTGTATGGTTATTAGAAGCATATAACAATCCTTTTCCAGGAGATCCTTTAATATACTTCAAGATACGAATGACTCGCATTCCAATGATCTTCACATGGTGAATTAAGAAATTGACTTACCACACTCGATCGCAAAGGAAATGTCGGACGAGTAATCGTAAGATAATTCAATTTTCCAACCAATCTTCTATACCGCTCAGGATCGGATATAGGCTCCCCCGATTTGGTAGAAGTTTAGTATTGGGATCCATGGGTGTATCAACAGACTTTGAACTCATCAACCCAGCTTTCTTCCAAAATAACTATGGCATACTTCCTCCGAGATATAACAATACCATCATTGGACTCGTGCTACCTCAATACCCAAGAAATATCTAAGTTTGCCAAGATCTTTGGTCTCGAAAATGGTGACAAAGATGTTGTTTCAACCGAGAGATGCCATGGTTGTCACTACCTGTAAGAACAATATCATCAACATATACTATCAAGTAAACACATCCAGCACTCGAGTGTCGATAAAAGACGGAATGATCCGATTCACACCGAGTCATACCAAATTGTTGAACAACCTTGCTAAACTTTCCAAACCAAGCCCTAGGAGACTGTTTTAGGCCATATAGGGATTTGCGAAGACGACATACCATCCCGAAGACTCCCCCGAGCAACAAACCCAGGAGGTTGCTCCATATATATTTCTTCTTGCAAATCACCATTGAGGAAAGCATTTTTAACATCCAGTTGATAAAGAGGCCATTGTTGAAGAGCAGCCATGGCGATAAATAAACGAACGAAGCCATCTTTGCCACAGGGGAAAAGGTATCTCCATAATCCAACCCAAAAATTTGAGTATAACCTTTGGCCACAAGACGAGCTTTGAGGCGATCAATAGTACCATCAGTCCAACTTTGATAGCAAACACCCACCTGCAACCAACAACAGATTTCCCAGACTGTAACGGGACCAATTCCCAAGTTCCACTATTATGAAGAGCACTTAGTTCATCTAACATGGCCTGACGCCAACCAGGATGGGCTAAAGCTTCACGAGCAGCTTTTGGAATGGTCACGGAAGAAATAGAGGAAAGACATGTATAAAAAGGTAATGACAATCGATGATAACTCAAAGCAATATAATGGGGAGAGGGATTACGTGTAGAACGAATACCTTTTCTGAGGGCAATGGGAAGGTCGGACTCATGTGTCGATCCGGAGGAGACAGAGTAGTTGGCACTTGAGTAGAGTCACATGGTGGTGGTTGTGATTGGTTTCGAGAACTATAAATCGAAGAGGCAGTGGAGAAGAAGCTAATCATGGAGCGTAAACTAATGGTGAAGAAGACACAATTAGAGGGTCACAAACAACAGGAACATTAAATGTATTAGGAGTGTTGACAAGATTGGATGGAGACAGAGGTGAAGTTTGACTTTTAAAATAAAGAGACAACTCATCAAAGGTGACATCTTTTGACACAAAATAACGGTTAAGAGAAGGAGAAAAACATTTGTATCCTTTTTGTGATCTTGTAAACCCTAAGAAAACACATTTATGTGATCTAGGAGAAAGCTTGTCCAGACTGCGAATTGAAATTATGAACAAAACATGTAGACCCGAAAACTTTCGGAGGTAAAGGATGAAGTGGTTCATGAGGGAATAAAATGGAATGAGGTATTTTATTATCTAAAACCGAAGAAGGCATGCGATTAATGAGATAACATGCGAGTAAGAAGAGCATCACCCCAAAAATGTTGAGGAACATCTCCATGAATTAAAAGTGTGCGAGTTGTTTCAATAAGATGTCTATTTTTACGTTCAGCTACACCATTTTGTTGAGGTGTATAAGCACAAGAAGTTTGATGCAAAATACCGTGAGAAGCCATGAATTGTTTAAAAGAATGAGAAAGATATTCACGGCCATTATCACTATGCAAAACTCTAATAGAAACACCGAACTGAGTTTGAATTTCATTAAAAAAAGTTTGAAAGATATGAAATAATTCAGAATGATTTTTCATCAAAAATAACCAAGTGCATCTGGAATAATCATCAATGAAAGTAACAAAGTATTGAAAACCTAAAGTAGACTTAACGCGGCTAGGTCCCCAAATGTCAGAGTGAACCACGGCAAAAGGGGACAAAGCACCATGTGTGAAACTACGAGGAAAGGAAGTACGAATATGCTTGCCTAATTGACATGACTCACACGCCAAACTAGATAAGTTAGACAAGGCAGGGACAAGTTTCTGTAACTTGGCAAGGCTTGGATGACCTAACTGAGCATGAAGAAGAGAGGGAGACTCCATAACTGTACTAACATGTGTAGAGGGACGGAGATAATAAAGACCATGAGACTCACATCCTGTGCCAATCACCCGTTTCGAACTCCTAGTCCTGTAAACACACAGAATTGTTGGTAAAAGTAACAACACAATCAAGAGAACGAGTTAGACGACCGATGGACAACAGGTTAAAAGGAGACCCAGGGACATAAAGAACATTATCAATGGTTAAAGAAGGAAAGAGTTTAACCGTTCCAACACCATGAGATGATACTCTAGAGCCATCAGCCAAGTGTAACAGAAGGTAAATGATTAGGAGAGGATAAAGAGGAGAACAAAGATTTGTTACCAGGAATATGATCAGTGGCTCCTGAATCAAAAACCCAAGGACCAGGAGAAAATGATTGGGTCGGACCAAGCAAAATATGTATTTGTATGTGTGACAGATATAGTGGAACTAGAAGACTGTTGATCCTTATACCATTCGAGAAATTTGTTGAACATAGCGGACATGTCGGATGCAACAGAAGAAGGAAGATCCCCTACGGATAAAGGTGGGGAAAGATTGGTCCGAACAACTACAGCAGACCGAGGAGAACGACCATGTAATGTATAACACTTGTTAATCTTGTGACCTAGCTTGCCACAATGTTCACACTTAGGACGCCATTTTTCCTGTTTGCGAGGGCGAGCCCTGGTCATCACGATGGGATGTCAACACAAAAGAATCGTTAACAAAATTGGAAATAGTGGAAGAAGTCATGAAGAGCGGGAGAACAAACCCTGACCGAGACAAGCAAAATCATATGTCACCGGTAAAAAAAAAATGAAACTCCGCGAATTCTCCGAACGGCGCGGACCCAGTGGATCGCTCCAGCGGCAGCGGTGACAGGTAACGTGAACTAGTACACTAGGTAAGTTCCCAGGAAAGAGAGGTGGGTCACTAATGGACACACTTAAATACCAAGTCTTTCCTTGCCAGAACTTTCCTAAACATGCACTTTCACACTACCAAATAAAATTCAATGACAAAGATAATTCTTTTCTGATGTGGAGGATCAGTTTACCAGCAGCGGTGGGGCGGCTCTAGCAGCGGTGGGGCGGCTCCAACAGTGGACAAAAGGCGGAAAAAAAATTCAAGATAACCTTAAGCTCTAGATACCATGTTAAGGTTCCAACATAAAACCAATTGGCAATATGTGGATTAGCCTAACATGTATTTAAACCATACCATGTATTTAAACCATACCAAATGATATGAGGTAGGCTAATCCACATATTGCCAATTGGTTTTATGTTGGAACCTTAACATGGTATCTAGAGCTTAAGGTTATCTTGAATTTTTTTTCCTTAGATTACTATTGAAGCCGCCACCATCGCCGCTGCCGCCGCAACCACCGCTATCGCTGTCGTTTATTTGGTAGTGTGAAAGTGCATGTCTAGGAAAGTTCTGACAAGGAAAAACTTGGTATTTAAGCGTGTCCATTAGTGACCCACCTCTCTTTCCTGGGAACTTACCTGGTGTACTAGTTCACGCCGCTGTCACTATCACCTCCACCCTTTATGACTTCTTCTACTCTTTTTAGTACTTCCAATTCTGTTAGTACTGCGTCTGATCCTTCCATCTACACTAACTATGTTAATGTGCACTTATCCATTGACAAGTTAACTGGCCCTAATTATGCCACATGGTCATCAGACGTCAGATTATGGCTTAAGAGTCAGAAGTATCTTGATCATCTTGCCCCGAAAGCACCTACTCTCACTCCTGGTGAGGAAGATCGTTGGGACACCATTGATGCTCAATTATGTGTGGTTCTCAAGGGTACTCTTGATCCTTCGTTAAAACAAATTTTTCGTTCCTACGAAACATGTGCCAAAATCTGGGAACATGCCAAGTTATTATACACCAATGATACTCAATGTCTCTATGATGTCTGTTCTAAATTTGTAGATGTTATTGCCTCTAAACATCAAGATTCTATGACTGATTATATGGGCAAAATTCATGCTCTTTTTCATGAGTTCAATGAGTTATTGCCTCCTTCCCCCGACCCTGCCACCGAGATAGCACAACGATCAAAGTTCTTCATGCTAGGGGCATTACACGGACTTGCTGATCAATATTCACATATTCGTGATCAGATTTTGGGTTCTCCGGTTGTCCCCACCTTGACATCGACCTGCTCCACTCTTTTGCGTTTACCAGCAAAACCCAACCCTGACACACTTGCTTCTGTTAATGATTCTTCTGCATTGGTATCTCACCGTGATGACCAAACACATACCATGTATTTAAACCATACCAAATGATATGAGGTAGGCGATGTGGGACTTTCAACACACCCCCTCCAACGAAGTCTGCCGGACCAGACAAAGGGTACTTTTGACCCAACTAAAGGGCAACTTTTGACCCATGACAATAACCGGAAAGATGTTAGGCTTTGGCTCTGATACCATGTTGAATATAAAGAAAATATAGTTTGGAATTAATTTCCCTTGTGTATAAATCACACATAGGGTGGTCTATTTATAGTAGAGAAATACAACTAAAAGAGTAACTGAAAGTAACAGAATAAACAGAAGATATTGTTTGATATTGTGGTTACCAATATCTAACAATATCTTAACAATATCAAATAATATATAAACAATATCTAACAGCATCAATCAAAAAGAATAGATTGCATTTAGGGCATCCACACACAAGTAGTCGCACAAAACGACTTTGTCAATGTCAAAAATGAAAGAAATAAAAATTACTTCAGACAAATAACAAAAAACGAAAAGCATTCATGCATATAAGGAGACTAGCTCCATGTTTGTGATTGAAAACAGGATCACTGAGACTGAGTCTCCAAATAATGCCCTCAAGAAAACAGAGCAAGTCGTCAATCAAGCGACTCAGCAAAATGAGAATTTCTGAAAATCAAGAGCTCCAGCTACCATCCTTCTACCCAGAAAAGAAGACATAAGAAAGTAATAAGTCTCCAAACATTGCTCTCCCTCAAGAAAGAAGAGCGAGTTGTCATAACAAGCTTCCAGAAGCCAAAGCTCCAATCATCACCCAATAAAAGAGGGCACAATCATCACACATCATAAAAGAAAAGCCGACGGAAAGGCTTAGTCATCCCTAAGAGGATCCCTTCCTACTCCGAAGGCAAAACAAAAACACTCCTCACGGCTCAGCATTACCACTACATGAGTCATCGAGCACACTCACCCAAAGTCTCCTCCACACCCCCCAATGGAGAATAAAGGCTTCAAGAGCCCATCATCATCTACAGTCAAAAGAGTCCAATCTCCATACCAACAAGGGCTCAACAAAAAAAGGAAAAAAGAAGAAAACTTTTGCATCCCCAGAGGATGTCCAAAAAAAGGCCGCAACAGAAAAGGCCGAATAAAAATCCTCAAGTGGATCTCCTAAAAAGTCTACAAAAAGAATCAAGAAATTCCCATCCCCTAGTGGAATAAGAGCTTCATAAGTATAGCTCGCATCAACATCAATCAAGGAGCCAAGACTCCATTCCTAGAAAAGAAAAATTAGATCCCCAGGAAGTCAACTAATTCCCTGGTGGATCACTAAAGAAATAAAATGTCATCCCTAGTGGACCCCCCCCCCAAAAAGAGGGGAAAAAGTCAGCGTAATAAAAAGAGATTAAAATGTAAAAAGGCTTACGCATTATCCCCATTAAAAAGCCAGATTTCAAAATCGCGATAAAAAAGAGATAAATCGCGGAAAAAAAGGCGAAATCAATCCTAACTTTTAGGCAATCAATAAAATCCCTAAGTGGGTCACCGCAGAAAAGGGAAAATCAACGAAAAAGAAGGAATCGGAAATCCCCATGAAACAAGAGTATCGGCAAAGCCAGCTCATACCAACAACATCCAACAAGGAGTCAAAACTCCATTCCCTCAAGGGGCATGTCGCCGCCGTCCGTTCCAACGTCCAGGGACATCTCGAACGTTTATGCGAGCGGTCGCGAAAAGATGGTTAAGACTCGCGTTTTATGTTAAAATTATGTTCATTGCTTCCGAGGTGCTCAACAACTGAACTATCCTCTAATAAAAGCAAGGTTTTCGAAAAGGGGTTCTTATGGAGTCGCCACCAATGTTTTGACCGTAAACATTGGAAAAGGATAAAAAGGCGTTGATTTTAATAAAAACCAAACTTGGCCATTATAACCAGAGTTACGTAAGGGAGTTAGTTACGTGTGGGGAAGGTGTTAGCACCCACAACGCCCCTTTCGGGTTCCCTATGACGGATTAATTCATTTAAGTAAAGATTACGAGAAATTACGCGATTACCCTATTTTATTGCATAATGTTAAAAATGGCTATCTACATGACTTTATTTCATATTGCATACATAAAGCAATAAATAAAGCAGTAAAAGAGAAGAGAATTGAACAGAACCTCCGCAGCAAGCTTTATATTGCGAATCTTTAATCGTGAGGATGCGTTTTGCCAATCCTTTGCTCTACAAAGACTCTCCTCTCCGAATACAAGATCGACTCGACTAACTTTTTACAGAAGAATCGAATGCTGGTATATGATTCCTTAACTGATTGTTACCTTATAAAGGCAATCAGAGAGTTCATTCGAAGAGGGAAGAGAATAGACAAGTACTGGAGTTGTCTGGTGTGTGAAACAGTGGCAAATGAGCCTCCTATTTATAGTTTTTTTGCTGCCTGCACGTTTGGGACACCCTCTGGGTTGGGACGGTCGTCCCAACTGCATCTTTTACACATGCTGGGACCCCCTGAAAGCTGGGACTAGCAGTCTCATTTGGGACGGCCGTCCCACTTGGCTAGGGAAGGTTGGGACGGCCGTCTCGACTTTGGGACGGTGGTCTCGACCTATTTTGGCCAGTTTTTGTGTTTTGGGACCCCTGGGAAGCTTTCCTTTCTTTATTCGGACGTCGGTTGGTGCCGATGAACGCCCGTTAAAGCTTTATCTTCATATAGGAAGTCTTCTTGGCCTTTATTGAGATGTCAGGCGAGCTTTATCTTATTATAGGAAGTCTACTTAGCCTTTATGTAGAGACCGGGCAAAATTAGGGGTCTACAGCTACCCCCCCTTCACCTGCCTAGCTAATTTATTGGCCTAATATGCCGACAAGATTAGCTGGTAGGGGAAGGAGTTAACCCTTTTGCCCGGTTATCTTCGAATGCTCCTTTGCTGAAGTTGCTGATCCTCTGGATGATGAATGTGAACTTCCAGGATGCTCCTTCGATGCGGTAGCTAATCCTGTGGTTGATGAGTATGAATTTTGTAGCTTTGGGATGCTCCTTCTATGCGGTAGCTGACCCCGTAGCTGATGAGTGTGAAGCCTTAGGATGCTCCTTCGGAGAGGTAGCCGATCCTTCGATTTGTAGGATGCTCCTTCGATGAGGTGGCCGATCCTTCGGTTTGCAGGATGCTCCTTCGGTGAGGTAGCCAATCCTTTGATTTGCAGGATGCTCCTTCGGTAAGGTAGCCGATCCTTCGGTCTACAGGATGCTCCTTCGGTGAGGTAGTCGATCCTTCGGTGTGCAGGATGCTCCTTTGGTGAGGAAGCCGATCCTTCGGTTTGTTGGATGCTCCTTTGGTGAGGAAGTCGATCCTTCGGTTTGTAGGATGCTCCTTCGGTGAGGTAGCCGATCCTTTGGATAATGAATAGTTTTGATAGGTACTAACCCCTATCTGGTTTGATGAGAATGAACCCTCATCTGATCCGAGCCTCCTTTTGTAAGGCTCTTGTGAGTACAAACCCCCACCCGGTTCGAGTCTGTATTTGCTAGATTTTTGTGGGTACTTTCCCCCACTATGTTTGGGTTCGCGTTTGCTAAACTCTCTGACGAGCCCCGTTTTGCAAGGCTCTTAGGATTCTCTTTTTGGTAGTCAATCTTTTGATGAGTACAATCCCTCATCCGATTTTTGAAGATGTGTTGGCGGCTTATTGTCTCTGATCATGCGCCTATTCCATGGGGAGTGATTGATTTTCTTTCTTGACTTTTCTTTTTTAGTCATCCGGTTTTACCGGGGATTTTTTGTTTTGGCTTTTCTTGTTTAGCCATCCGGCTTTGCCGGGGATTCTTTGTTGGTTGCCTCTTATTTAGGCAGGAATCCATTGGGGATTTTTGGTTTCTTGATTGTGCCTCTTGTTTTTAGGCATGTGCTTCAGCAGTGGTGAAGACCTTACTGTTTTTCGCCTCTGAATAGGCCGATGTTCTGCTTGAGGATATTTGCTCTTGGTAATACCTCAGAGTAGGCAGATGCTTTTATTAGAAGCTTTGTGCTTGTATTGCCTCTTGCATAGGTTGATTTCCCGTTTCTTGGGGATATCGGCTCTTTGCTTGTCTCTGAGTAAGCATAGGCATTCTTGGGAGTGAAGGTTTTGCCTTTCACTGGGGATATTCATATTGGGTGTTATAGGCGATTAACTCCCTGAGGATATGAATTTGTATTTTTGCCTTTGCTGGTAGGCTTGCTGGGGATATTTTCTTTTTGGTGATCCACCAAGGATTTGATCGTTTTTTGGAGATCTATTTTGAATTGCCCCTTAGGGAGGGATGGAGTTTTTGACTCCTTATTTGTTGTTTGAGTTGGCTTTGCCTATGCTCTTATTCCTACTGGGGAATGGGTTTTTATCTTTTTCTCGCGATTTGAATTTCTTTTTCGCGAATTGGTTTTTACATATGTGTGCCTTTTTATGCACATTGGCTTTTCCTTTGGATGAAAAGATATATTTTTTCTCTTTTCTTTTTTTTCGATCCCTGGGGAATTTTTCTTTTCTTGGGGGATCTAATCCTTGATTTGATTTTTTATGATGATGGAGTCTTGGCTCCTGACTTTGTGAAGCTCTTATTTGAGCTGGATGATGGAATTTTCTTCTTTTTGTCTTTTTGTAGATTTTCTTGATATACTCTACTTGGAGATTTTTTATTTGGCCTTTTTCGTGCCTCTATTGGGGAATGAAAGTTTTTCCTTTCTTTCTTTTTGTTTCCCCCTGGTGATATGGAGGATTTGACTCCGTATTTTCTTTGATGGACTCTTGTGTAGTCCTTATTCTCCTTTGGGGAAGTGGCGGAGATTCTGGATGAGTTTGCTTGATGACTCATGTGGCGATGAAGCTGAGTCGTGAGGTAATCTTTTTGTTTTTGCCTCTGGAGTAGGCAAGGATCCTCTTGGGGATGACCAAACCTTTCCGTTGGCTTTTTTATGTTGATGGCTTCCTTCTTTTTAGATGGAAGGATGTTGATTGAGGCCTCAAATGACTGTGGTTGACGACTCATGTGATGATGATGCTGAGTCGTGGAGTAATTTTTGTTTTGCCTTTGGAGTAGGCAAGGATCCGCTTGGGGATCATCAAGCCTTTCCGTTGGCCTTTTCCTGGTGCACCTTCTTTTATTGGGGATAGAAGGTTTAGATCTATTTTCCTTGAAGCTCTTTATTCTGCTGAAATGGTTTTGATTTCACCTTTCGCGATTTTGATTTTCATATAGAGGCTGGATTTTTGGCGCCTTCTATTTTCAATCGCAAGCATGGAGACTATCCTTCTTATATGCATGTTTATTATTCTTGTTTGAAGAAAATTATTTTTTCTTGATTTTGACAAAGTCGTATTATGCAACTACTTTGTGTGTGGATGTCCTAAATGCAATCTATTGTTTATTTATTTTTTATGCATTTAGAGAGTAACTGGCCTTTTCCCGTTGGCTTCTTATGAATACGCCGATGGGCTCCTCTTTTATTCATCTCTTGGTTTTGGCCCTACCCTTTGCCTAGACCGCCCTTTACGAGTTTTCGATCTAGCGGGATGCCTTAATTTTTGCCTAGAATATCTTATGGGGCTTTTGCCTTATCTTTTGCCTAGACCGTTCTTTTGGGGTTTCCGATCTAGCAGGTTACCCTAATTTTTACCTAAGAATATCCTAGCAGGCACTTATTCCTTTATTATTATTTTTTATGCTTCCCTTTTTTAGATGCATGCTTGATCTTTGATTAAAGGTCTTTGCGCATATTTATGATTTATCAATAAAGAGGCATTTCCATAATATTTGGTCAAGAGAAAGGAAATGAAAGGGAATTTTATTGATAAATGAGCAAAAGTTTTATTTCTTTTATAGAAGGATTTGAAAAGGTATTTAGAAGAATGGGTGGTCAGGGTTGGCTGTACTGTTTAGTCTTATACAGTCATGTCTATGATATCTGCCCCCCGGTTCTCCTCATTGCCTCAGTTGAGATGCCTGAGCTCAGAGTGAAGACTATGCAGACTGCTTGCTTCTGGAAGAATGTTACTTTAGCCGCCTTTTCGGTTTTCAACTAAAGTAACCATTGCTCTTAGTTAGCTCTTTTTTATTTACTTTTTTTTTTACCTCTTCTTTTTGCCTAGGACGTATCTTAGTGAGGAATATGGACCCTATCTTTTGCCCAGGAATGCCCTTTGCGGGTTTTCATTCCTGATGGGTCATGAGCAATGTCTTCAAGCATAATACTTCTTCACCGCATCACAACTGATCGGGTGTCGAAGTTCCTCTCCATCCATATTGATGAGGATAAGAGCCCCTTCCGAGAAAGCTCATTTGACCCCAAGGGGTCCTTCATAGTTCAATGCCCATTTTCCAATTTTATTGTTTTGGGCTGGAAGCAACTTATTTACCATTAAATCCTTCTTTTGGTAAATATGAGGGTTGACCTTTTTTGTAAGCCTTTTTTATTTTCCTTTGATAGGCTTGTCCGTGACATATAATATTCAGCCGTTTTTCTTCAATAAGGTTTAGCTGGTCATATCGGCTTTGAACCCATTCAGCTTCTGTTAATTTTTCTTCCATCATCATGTGCTTTTATCAACATGATTAGCTGTACTGATTTGCCATTTCGGATCTTTGCTATAACTGAAGAGTAATTATTTTGAATGTAGAGCAATTGTCATGTCGATGCCCTTCTTCCTTTCCTTTAGGGATTTCAATCCTCCTATTGATCACCATATTTCCACATTTCCCAGTCAATTACTTGAATGCTTTATGATGAAGGGTCAAGAGAATGGAAAGAAAGGGATTTATTGCAAAGGCTTGTGTTTTAGTAAGATTTTTTTTTTGAAATAATAGTTTTGTAAGAATGGCTAGCCAAGGTTGGTCGGTGTTTAGGCTAGTTTAAACAAATGTTTTGTTTTAATGAGGTGGCGTCTTCAGCTGCCTATTTGTGACTGATTAACATTCCTAGTCCACCCTTTTGGGTTTTCAGCCTAGGATGTTGTGATGTGTCCTAACTTTTGTCTAGGTTCCCTTTTTTTCATTTTTTGGGATACCTAGCGGACTTTATTTTTTCTATGACGCTTTGATTATTTTGACACATTTTGGAACAAAACGTTTGTCTAAACATGGTTATTTAATGGGGTATAGACATGTTTAGCAGGAAGAGAAGCAGATAGTAAGAATAGCATTCTTTTGTAATTTCAGGGAAAATGTGTGCCCTAGAGATGCTCGGGGGTCGGGCACACCCCGAGGAGTGATCTCTAATAGTCATTGGGTTTACGTCCCTTAAAATCAGAAGAAGGACATCTAATGACTAATGCTACCCTTGATGCTAATATCCCTCTTTTTCGGAAGATCGTCTTTAAGGTGTGGAGGGGAGACTTCTCTTTTTCTTTGTACGACTTGATCTTTTGTAGGGTCGTACTTTAAAGGATTATCCTTAAAATCTGGGATGTATCCTTTAAGATTATTTTTTCAACAGTGTTTGCATGTCCGGGGAAATGGTCCCCTCCTCACTGTCTGACTCAATCCATTCGCCTTCGGCTTTTAGATCCCGCAAAGAGATTTCAATCACAGACATGAATGTTTATATGGTCCTTATTTGGGTGTAGATTTTATTCAATTATTTTGGAATGAGAGAGAAAATAATGAGAAGCATATGAATATTATGAAAAATGCCTCATTGTATTGATGAAAAGAGAAATATATACAGAGTCCCTTTAATCAAAAGATCTCGTGGCCATGAGCAGAGACCGCGAGAGATGCATCGGAAGCTTTTTATTTTTATTTATACTTTTTAATGAGGAGCCCTAATCAGCTGGTCTTCTCTAGCTACCCAGGCTCACTGTTCTGGTTGTGATAGAGGCTTGTCATCCACCTAAGGGTTGGGAGCATCGAAAGTAATCTGCCCGACATTCAATAATTCTTGAACCCTATATTTTAAGTTGATGCAATCTTCCACGGAATGCCCAGGAGCGCCTGAGTGGTAATCACATTTTTCGTTGAGCTTATACCAACCGGGGTAAGGTGGATCTTTCTTCTTCAGAGGGATACGTGTTAGGAGTTTGGCCTCTACCAGCTTTGGCAGCAGACTCCCATAAGAGGTTGGAATGGGGCTGAATTTCTTCTCTTGTCTGCGTGATTGCCCAGCTGGTGGTGAAGAGGGAGAAGGAGTAGCAAGGTTGATGGCATTTACGCTTCCTTCCTTCTTCTGGCCAAAGGACTTGTTGAATGATGCGTTAGAAGAGGAAGGTTGTGCAATCCTTCCGCTCTTCAGTCCTTGCTCTATTCTTTCACCGACGGTTACCACATCTGCGAAAAGGGTTGATGTGTTCCCTATCATCTTATCATAATAGGGGTCTGTCAACGAATTGATGAATATGAATATGGTTTCTTTGTCGGATAGAGGAGGTTCTACTTGGGCTGCTAATTCCCTCCAACGCTGAGCATATGCCTTGAAAGATTCATCGTTTCTTTTATTCAGAGCTTGTAGATCTGACCTATCCAGAGTCAGATCGATGTTGTACTTGTAACGACGAAGGAAGGCATCTGCCAGTTGTCTCCATGTTTGGACTTGCCCTCCTTCCAGTTGCATATACCAATTTAGGGCTGACTCAGCTAGGCTCTCCTGAAAGCAATGGATCAGGAGCTTCTCATTTTCAGCATATGCAGCCATCTTACGGCAGTACATTGTAAGATGGCTTTTGGGGCAAGTTATTCCCATGTATTTTGGGAAATCCGGAGTTTTGAATTTGTTGGGGAATTGGATGTTTTTAACGAGGCACATATCAGCCGCCTCTTTGACATCAAAGTTATGCCCCTCCATGGCTCTCAACCTCTCCTCAAGGGCAGTAATTTGTTGTTTTGATATTTCCGGGGCATGAATTGTTGAACATTCAAGGACTTGATGTTGCAAATAATGATCATGAAGAATGTTGATTTTGATGATGATCCAAGAGCTTAAAGACTTAGAGTATTGAAGATTGAAGATTGATGATTGATGATTTCTGTATTGTAATAACTCTGTTTTAGTTTGATTGAGTCTGTAATTATAGAATCTAAGATAGCCGGTACATAGTCTGTAACTTAGAAGCTTCAAAATGCTCAAATTTATCATGCAGGCTCGGCTTTAATCGATTATATAGGGAAATAATCGATTAAAACAGTGAGAAAACCATTTTCAGCATATACTCACTGTTTTAATCGATTAAAACATCAAAATAATCGATTAAAAGGTCAAATAATCGATTATTTCACCAAATAATCGATTAAATCAGAGAGGATTGGGTTCTGTGTATTTGGCTCTGTTTTAATCGATTAAAACTCCATTTAATCGATTATTTCAGTCTGTTTTTGTTTTTAAATTTCAAATTAACCCTATTTTCGAAAACCCAATTACCAAGAACCCTAGTTTCGAAATCCCCAATTCCTTAACCCTAATTTCCCTACTTAAACTCTGCTTTGGCACTCTAGAAAAATAAGAACAACTCTTTCCATACAAAAGTTAAGTGTCGTGAGTGCCAGGAGAATTGTTTGTTGCAAGGAAAGGGGGCTTTCGAACCTGGTGTGAGGCTAGAAGCGATAAGAATCACTAAGTGGAGTTCTTAGTGGATTATGTGCTATGCCGTCTCTGGGGAAAGCTGTTCTTCGGGGCTTTTGGAAACCTGGTGTGAGGCTAGAAGCGATAAGAATCACTAAGTGGAGTTCTTAGTGGATTGTGTGTCTGTGCCGTCTCCGGGGAAAGTCTGTTCTTCATCTCTTGTGGATTTCAAGAGAGGTGTTGTATTTACTTTATCTCTTTGATTTGTAACCTGTTTATAACAATTTGTTCTTAGTGACAGCTGTTAATCCTCTTTTGAGTGATTAGCAACTGGACGTAGGGTCTTTTGATCCGAACCAAGTATAAACCTACTCGTGTAATCTTCTCTACTCTTCTCTATTTACATTTACACAGCTTTTAATCGGTAAAATTTGGGGAAAATTTTGAAAACCTAATTTTTATTAAGAAACCAATTCACCCCCTCTTGGTTTTTGTCCGACCACGCGAACATTCGCTCGCGCGATTCTAACAAGTGGTATCGAGCTTGCTTTGATAGTCATTCAAATATTTTCGAAAATGGCCGGACAAAATCAAACTTTTGCCGAAGGTGCGTCTATCAACAGACCCCCACTTTTTGCGGGTCAAAATTATCCTTTTTGGAAAGTACGTATGCAAATATTTTTAGAGTCTGTTGATAGAGGTGTTTGGGACGCAATTTTAAACGGTCCATTTGTTCCTAAAATTACTGAGAACGGTGTTGACGTTCTTAAACCTATTTCTAGATGGACTGCCAAAGAAAGTCGAAAAGCACAATTTGATGTTAGGGCTAGAAACATTATTTCATCTGCTCTAACCCTTGATGAGTTTTATAGAATTTCAGTTTGTAAAAGTGCACAGGAAATGTGGGAAATGCTAAGGGTGACCCACGAAGGAACTGACGACGTCAAAAGAGCATGTAAAAATTCTTTAATCCAAGAATACGAGATGTTCCGGATGCAACCCGGCGAAACGATTTTCGACGTTCAGAAACGTTTCACTCATATTGTGAATCATCTCACCGGATTAGGTAAAGTATTTGATATTGATGAATTAAATGTAAAAATTTTGAAATCTCTGGATAGGAAATGGCAACCAAAGGTGACGGCCATCTCGGAGTCACAAAATCTTGCCACTATGTCTATCGCGGCGTTATTTGGAAAGCTTAGGGAGCATGAACTTGACCTTGGAAGACTAAATGAGGAAGAGGGTCAATATCAAAAGAAGAACCTAGCTTTCAAGACCGAGATTTCAAAAAGCAAAAATAAGAAAGAAGAAGAAGAAGACTCCGAAATTGATGAAGAAGAAATGAGTCTTTTTATAAAGAAGTTCACCAAGATGATGAAAGCAAAAGGAAGACATCCTTTCAAAGGTAAGGGAAAGGTAAAAGAAAATTCTTCCATTAATATAAAATGTTTTGGTTGTGGTGAAGCAGGGCATATAAAGACCGAATGCCCAAACAAGAAAAATGATGAACACAAGGGCAAAAACCAATTCAAGAAGAAAGCATATATTGCTTGGGATGACAGTGATTCAAATTCAGAATCAAGCGACTCAGAAATTGAAGCAAACATTTACTTGATGGCAAATAACAACAATTCTTCGGATTTTGAGGTTAGTGATTCCGATTCATCCTCTAGTGAAGAAAATGACCATGATGAATTGCAAAATGCTTATAATGAGTTATTTACTGCATTTATGGATATGAAAAAGGAATATAAAGTTGTAAAGAAGAATCTAAGAAAATCCGAAAAGGAAAATGAGTCCTTAAAATTGAAAATTGCATGTTTAGAAGAAAAGGAGGTAGCCAATACAAAAATAGTATGCTTAGATGAAGATAAGGACTTAGCATGTGCAAAATGTAAAGAGCATGAATATGATATAGATATTCTTAATCATTTGCTTGACAAAGCCGAAAAAGAAATTGATGATCTTAAGAAGAATGAAATGGTATTTGCTCAAAATAATGTAAATCATAGAGTTTCTTTGAAAAAGGGTAAAACTAAAAAGAAAAGAGTATGGGTAGAAAAAGGAACTAGAGCATGTCATGTTAATAATGTATCTTGTTCTAAAACTACTTCAAATGCATGCTTCTATTGTATGAAACAAGGTCACACTTCAAATAGATGTAAAATTAAGCATTTTGGAGTTCCTAAAGGAAAATATGTTTGGGTTCCTATAGTTAAATGAATTGTTTGTCTCTTTTATTTATTCAAAGAAAATGAATCATTTAGTATGTTTTAAACAGTAATGATTGGTAAAAACATTTTATCTTTTCTATTGCATGAAGGTTCTTCACTTAAAGATTTTTGCGAAAAGCCTCTAAAATTGTTTTAAACAACCTAAAACAAAGTATTTTTACAAAAGCTTTCTTAAACATGTTTTTAACTCGATGCAGTTTTGAAAGAACCAAATAAAATCACTTAGAATGTTCAAACAAGTGTTTTTACAGCATTTTAATTGATACAACTGGTTTTTAATCGATTAAAACCATTTAGAACTCATTTTGACCGATCAGATTTTTATTATGAGCGGTCGTAAACGCTTAAATCGATTAAAAACACGTTTCAATTGATTAAAATTACTTAAAGGGTCAGGATGATCGATCAGAATCAAATTATGACCGATCAGAAGCAAATGTAATCGATCAGATTTTAATTATGAGCGGTCAGAAATCTTTCAATCGATTAAAAACACGTTTCAATCGATTAAAATCACTAAAAGGGTCAGGATGATCGATCAGATTTTTATTATGACCGGTCAGAATCAGTGATGATCGATCAGATTTTTATTATGACCGGTCAGAATCAGTTATGATCGATCAGATTTTTATTATGACCGATCAGAACTCTTTTAATCGATTAAAAACTCGTTTCAATCGATTAAAACAACTTAAAAACTTTTTCTACACTGCGTTTTAATCGATTAAAAGACGTTTTAACATATTAAAACTGCACTTTTAACAGATTAAAAGAATCTTTTAACAGATTAATTAAACCAGTAGTTTTGAAAATAGTCTATAAAAACAGTTTTGCTTGAACTTCTTAAAACACCCAAAGAATAGATTGTTTTGCAGTATTTTAAATAGATTATTATGTCTCTAACCTCAAGGACCCAAAAGTTGTGGGGACCTAAGTTTACTATGTTCTTGTTTTGTAGGAAACTTCCAAATCAAAGAAGTCTATGTGGTATCTTGATAGTGGATGCTCAAAACATATGACTCGGGAATAAAACGAAATTTGTAAGTTTCAAAGCCAAAGAACAAGGATATGTGACTTATGGGGATAACAACAAAGGGAAGATTCTCGGAATTGGAAATATAGGTGGTGCAAATACATTGGAGATTAAGGATGTGCTTCTTGTTGATGGATTAAAACATAACCTTCTTAGCAAAAGCCAATTGTGTGACAAAGGATTCAAGGTAACTTTTGAAAGCAAATTTTGCACCATACATTTAGTAGATTCCGAAATAGTAGAATTAAAAGGCATTAGGCATAACATATATTTGATTGATTTGGATTGTTTATATGAGTCTAGTATAACATGTTTAGTTGCTAAGGAAGAGAATCCTTGGTTATGGCATAAAAGAGCGGCTCATATAAACATGCATCATTTGAATAAATTGATATCAAAAGACTTAGTTATTGGATTGCCTAAATTGAAATTTGAAAAAGATAGATTGTGTGATGCATGCCAAAAAGGTAAACAAGTTAAATCATCATTTAAATCAAAAAATGTGATTTCCACTTCAAAACCCCTAGAATTATTACATTTAGATTTATTTGGACCTTCTAGGATAAAAAGCTTTGGTGGAAATTATTATGGTCTTGTAATTGTTGATGATTTCTCTAGGTACACTTGGACATTTTTCCTAACTATGAAAAGTGAAGCTTTTAAGGTCTTTAGAAAGTTTGCTAAACAAATACAAAATGAGAAAGACCTAAGGATTAAAGTTTTAAGAAGTGACCATGGTGGTGAGTTTCAAAATGAAAAGTTTGAGAATTATTGTGAGGAAAATGGTATATTACATAACTTTTCTGCTCCTAGGACTCCCTAACAAAATGGTGTAGTTGAAAGGAAAAATAGGTCATTAGAGGAACTTGCAAGAACTATGTTAAATGAATCTAATGTTCCTAAATATTTTTGGGCTGATGCGGTTAGTGCTGCATGTTATGTTTTAAATAGAATGCTCATTAGGTCAATTATGAAATCTACTCCATATGAATTGTTTAATGGTAGAAAACCTAATGTTGCACATTTGAAAATTTTTGGTTGTAAATGTTTTGTACTAAATAATGGAAAGGACAATCTAGGAAAATTTGATTCAAAAGCCGATGAGGGTATTTTTCTAGGTTATTCTTTAACTAGCAAGGCGTATAGAGTATTTAATAGAAGAACTTTGAATATAGAAGAATCTATACATGTTGCCTTTGATGAGATTGTAGACCTTGGGGGAAATCCTCTTGAGTCAAATAAAAGACTTGCAGGTGATGATGAATATATAAGAGAGGCCCTTGATGAATTATACTTGGAAGATAATGTGCCTTCTCAAACTCCTCAATTAGCAAAAGAATGGCAATCACCTAGAGGACTCTCAATGGACAATATCATAGGTGATATCTCAAAAGGGGTAAGAACTAGAAATATGAATAATTTCTGTATGTCTGTTGCTTTTGTGTCACAGATTGAACCTAAAAACATTGAGGAAGCACTTAAAGATGATCAGTGGTGCATAGCCATGCAAGAAGAACTTAACCAATTTGAAAGGAATCAAGTCTGGGAACTAATCCCAAGAGAAGAGTCACATCAAGTTATTGGAACTAAATGGGTATTCAGAAATAAGCTTGATGAAGATGGTAATATAACAAAGAATAAAGCCAGACTTGTTGCAAAAGGCTATTGTCAGGAGGAAGGTATAGATTATGATGAAACTTATGCTCCGTGGCCAGGTTAGAGGCTATACGCCTACTTCTTGCTTACGCATCTATGATGAAATTTAAACTATATCAAATGGATGTAAAGAGTGCATTTTTAAATGGTTTTATTAAAGAAGAAGTGTATGTAGAGCAACCCCTGGATTTGAAGATTTTAATAATCCTAATCATATTTACAAATTAAAGAAAGCATTATATGGGTTAAAACAAGCTCCTAGATCTTGGTATGAAAGATTAAGTAGTTTCCTAACTGCAAATGATTTTTCAAGAGGAAAAATTGATTCTACACTGTTTATTAAGAAAGTTAAAGAACATATCTTATTGGTCCAGGTATATGTTGATGATATTATTTTTGGATCAATTGATAATTCTTTGTGTGTAGAATTTGCTAAGATTATGCAGGGAGAGTTTGAAATGTCTATGATGGGAGAATTAACATTCTTCCTTGGACTTCAAATCAAGCAACTTAAAGATGGAACTTTTATCTCTCAAACTAAATACTGCAAAGAGATCCTCAAAAAGTTTGGTATGGACACCTCAAAGGAAGCTAACACACCCATGGGAACTTCATGCTATTTAGACAAGGATGAATCAGGTTTGGAAGTAAATCAAACTATGTATAGAGGTATGATAGGATCACTATTATACTTAACTGCTAGTAGACACTGATATTATGCATTACTGTCCGTGTGTGTGCTAGATTTCAAGCTTGTCCTAAAGAATCTCATTTAATTGCAGTAAAACATATTTTAAAATACTTAAAAGGAACTATCTGGATTTGGCTTGTGGTATCCGTCTCGATGCTTGTATTAGTTTATTAGGATATTCTGATGCTGATTATGGTGGATGTAAAATTGATAGGAAAAGCACTAGTGGGACATGTCATTTGTTAGGTTCATCCTTAATATCATGGCATTCTAAGAAACAAGCATGTGTTGCTTTATCTACCACTCGAAGCTCGAATATATTGCAGCTGGTAGTTGTTGTGCTCAAATTCTGTGGATGAAACAACAATTAGAGGATTATAGCATATATTTAAATGACATTCCATTAATGTGTGATAATACGAGTGCAATCAACTTAACTAAAAATCCAGTAATGCATTCTAGGACTAAACATATTGAGATTAGACATCACTTTTTAAGAGATAATATCAAGAAAGGAAACTGTAAGATAGAGTATGTAGACACTAAACGTCAATTAGCAGATATATTTACTAAGCCTCTACCCAAGGATAGATTCTATGATCTTAGAAGAGACTTAGGGATATTAGAAATAGCTTAAAATCTGCTTAATTTGACTGTTTCTGGATGATTGTTATGTTAAAATTCGTGGTGTAGCATGTTCATAGGTTATTATGCATATAAATCTCAAAAACTTGATATAGCCTCTGGAATAATCGATTACTGGAAGTGATAATCGATTATTTTTCTCAAAACATCCAAAACAGGGTATTCTTCTTTGGAATAATCGATTATTTCGTGAAATAATCGATTAAATGCCTCTGATAATCGATTATTTGCTTGAAATAATCGATTAAAGCTGTCGAGATATTGAAATAATCGATTATCTTGAAATATAATCGATTAAATGCGACCAGCTTGTGCCTCCTAGCCGTTGCCAACGGATATTTTGCCATGGAATCTCTTCTATATGACCGTTGGAAGTGTTTTCTCTATAAATAGAGACATCTAGGTCAATTATACTCACTTCTAACTCTTGTAATCAAGTTTTCTTGAAATCTATACTCTCTTTGCTTCATTATTTCCTCACTTGTCTCCAAATCTTCTTCATACTTCATCTATTCTTTCAAATGGCCTCATCCTCTCGCCCTAAGATTCCTACAAGAAGAAGATCTCGCATCTTCCTCTCATTCCCGTCCTAATTCTGTAGAAGGATGGATTTCGATGCGAGATAGCCAACAAGAGTTTCTAACCTACTGGAAAGAAAAAGCTATTATTTCTCCCAAATTTCTTATAGGTGAGCAATTCATTCGTAGGGGTTTCAATTTTCCTAATCTTCTTGAAATTCAAGGAGTTCTCCCGTTTATCCAAATGCAAGGTACATACTATCCTGACTTAGTTAGGGTATTCTATTCTAGATTCAAGTTTAGGGATCAAATTGCTACATCCCGTGTAAAAGGGGTTTCCATAATTCTAGATGATGATATTTGGGAAAATGTTGCTCACTTCCCCATTAGAGAAGATGCTATTAACGTTTATGGTGAGCTAGATGACTTTGACAGGTTCTTAGCTTATCGATCTTTTTCGCTGAATCCTCTCTCGGAGGTTGGACGTATTCTTCATGCTCGGACCTTTAAAGAAGGAAGAACGCATGCTTCTACATTTACTTGTATGGATCTTATGTCCCCGGCTACGAATCATGCCCAATGCTCATCCATTGATCTTCGAATTATTCATGCCATAATGAATAATGAACCTTTAGATTGGGGTGTTCTTGTCAAAATGACCATGCTTAAAGCAAAACGTCATCACACCTTCAAAATTCCATATGCACTTCTTGTATCCCGTATTCTTGAATATAAAGGAGTGAATGTTGAAGGTGAGCAAGCAGTTAGAACAAACAACTTAAACCGCATGTTGGACAACACATTGACTCAACTTCAAATGGTGCGTGTCAATGACATCTATGTTCACAAAGATGACGTTCAAAATCAAAGTGATGCAAATAAAGACTCTGATGAAGATATGTCTCCAGATGATAATTTTCCCTCTAACCAAATCCAAAGTGTTGGAACATCCTCTTCTCATCAAGAAACAAGACAATCCATGGAAGATATGCTTTCCGACATGAATCAAAGAATGCAATCATTCTTCAATCTTTCTGGAGTACGCCATGATGAAATTATTAGTCGCATATCCGATGTAGATGATAGAGTGGGTAGATTAGAAAATAGATTTGATACTCACTTTAATGATGAGGATAGTGAAGAATTTTAAAATCTGTTATGTATTTTCTTTTGTTATTGTCTTGCTATTGTAATGGATAAATGATTATGAAATAAAATTTGATGTTTCTTTTATGCTATGATTGAGGGGGAGCTTTCTCTAACTTATGCATATTTTGAGGGGGAGCTCTTATTATTGATGTTGCAGAGTTCTTTTTGATTATAATCAAAATAGGGGGAGAAAAATTTAAAGCCTATGGTTCAATATTAAATTTTATCCGGTATGTTTAATGTGTTTGTTAGTATGACAGATAAAACAGGTTATTACAAGGGCTTTAAAAAGATAATTTTGATCATCATCAAAAAGGGGAGATTGTTGAACATTCAAGGACTTGATGTTGCAAATAATGATCATGAAGAATGTTGATTTTGATGATGATCCAAGAGCTTAAAGACTTAGAGTATTGAAGATTGAAGATTGATGATTTCTCGTATTGTAATAACTCTGTTTTAGTTTGATTGAGTCCGTAATTATAGAGTCTAAGATAGCCGGTACATAGTCTGTAACTTAGAAGCTTCAAAATGCTCAAATTTATCATGCAGGCTCGGCTTTAATCGATTATATAGGGAAATAATCGATTAAAACAGTGAGAAAACCATTTTCAGCATATACTCACTGTTTTAATCGATTAAAACATCAAAATAATCGATTAAAAGGTCAAATAATCGATTATTTCACCAAATAATCGATTAAATCAGAGAGGATTGGGTTCTGTGTATTTGGCTCTGTTTTAATCGATTAAAACTCCATTTAATCGATTATTTCAGTCTGTTTTTGTTTTTAAATTTCAAATTAACCCTATTTTCGAAAACCCAATTACCAAGAACCCTAGTTTCGAAATCCCCAATTCCTTAACCCTAATTTCCCTACTTAAACTCTGCTTTGGCACTCAAAAAAAATAAGAACAACTCTTTCCATACAAAAGTTAAGTGCTGTGAGTGCCAGAGAACTGTTTGTTGCAAGGAAAGGGGGCTTTCGGAACCTGGTGTGAGGCTAGAAGCGATAAGAATCACTAAGTGGAGTTCTTAGTGGATTGTGTGCTGTGCCGTCTCTGGGGAAAGCTGTTCTTCGGGGCTTTTGGAAACCTGGTGTGAGGCTAGAAGCGATAAGAATCACTAAGTGGAGTTCTTAGTGGATTGTGTGCTGTGCCGTCTCCAGGGAAAGCTGTTCTTCATCTCTTGTGGATTTCAAGAGAGGTGTTGTATTTACTTTATCTCTTTGATTTGTAATCTGTTTATAACAATTTGTTCTTAGTGACAGCGTTAATCCTCTTTTGAGTGATTAGCAACTGGACGTAGGGTCTTTTGATCCGAACCAGTATAAACCTACTGTGTAATCTTCTCTACTCTTCTCTATTTACATTTACGCAGTTTTTAATCGGTAAAATTTGGGGAAAATTTTGAAAACCTAATTTTTATTAAGAAACCAATTCACCCCCCCTCTTGGTTTTTGTCCGACCACGCGAACATTCCGCTGCGCGATTCTAACATGAATATGTACTACCCTTGTATCCGATTGGACTTGTGCATCATTGGGTCCCTCTTCCTCTTCTTGATGAGAAGCTTGTCCGCTCTGGGGACCTTCCTTATGGAGATTTTGCTGGTGCATCATTTCCAACATTTGAGCCATTTGCTCTTTCAGCGTATTAAGTTCAGTGGTGAGCTTTCGATTTTGCTCCTCTAGTTGTTCCATCTTTTTAGCTTTCTGAGCACGAGTGAGGACGGGCGGAAGACCAGCCACTTTCTAAATGATTTTAACGATTTTTATTATAGCTTTTTATTTTAAATGATTAGTGTGAAATAGATATGCCTTAGACAATAGCTTTGGTATCTTCTCAAAAGCCTATGTTTTAAGGGTACCATACCCACCTTAGTGTGCTAACTTCCTTTTTTCAAAGGTTGCCAACATACCTTAGCGCGCTTATCTCTTCTAAGAAGGTGATAAACGCACTTGGGTCTCTTTCGCTATTGTCTAAGGATATCTAATACAGCCTAGAATGAGTGTGTTTATGCATGCACTACAAAAATATTTTTTTATGACAGCAGATATTGAAAGTGGAATAACTTTTGACTGGGTTGTCCGATTTGGACGCACAGCATGTCAAAACGAAGAGAAAAGGGTGAAGAACCAAGTTGCAAATACCCAAAGGGGATTTGACCCAGTAATTTTCCCAAAAACCGCTCCTAAGACCCATTTTTTGGAGGTTTATTAAAATGATGTGCATGCATACTTTTCTTAGTGCATTTATTTTCTCTCTTAGTTTTACCACTTATTGGATGATGTGGTATGAATGATACGACTTTGCCAAGAATCTTTTTATTATAAAAAGGAATTTTTATGGCTTTCAATCGTTTTTATATTTTTTATGACCCTTTATCTCTTCTGTCGGTCAACGTGGCTACTTAGCTTACAAAGAACCTGAAACCAGACTAGCTTAACTGAAGACTGTCCGAGATAAAGTGGTTTATCTTAACACTTTTATGATTTTTAGGGTTTTTTCACTATTTTTGTTGTATGATTACCCTATGCTAATGCATCAATACAAATGCAGCAAACGAATGCACACACAATTCATACATCCACGAGCAGAGCCACGCTTATTTAATCATGAGGTAGGGTTTTCCTGCAGAAACGTTCTTGGTTTAGGTGGTTCTAAACTGTTCTCACCAAGGCCAAAGGTCCCCAAGGTGCCCCCATTATAGGGACCTCTCAATCTCTCAGTCCTTGGGTCATGCACGGAACTCCGTGTCGACATCCTTAGACCAAAAGAAGAGAGTTATCACCTTGAGTTGGTGGTTTCCGACAACGGTTGTAGCCCCGTGTGCCAACAAGCCAGTCGTATCTGCCACCCACTCCCTATAGGTATTCACTCTTGCCCCCGGGTATAGAGGGACTGTTGTCTGCAATTTATATTTCAAACAATTTGCAGAAAATAATCATACAGCAATTATTAAAGCCATACAATAAAACATACGGAAAAGGGTAAAGGCGTAATTTCAAATCTTTACTTAGTTTGAGTTTTATCCGTCACTAAATGGGATCAACTCTCTAGCTTCCCCAGTGGAGTCGCCATCTGTCGCCGCCGTCCGTTCCGACGTCCAGGGACATCTCGAACGTTTATGCGAGCGGTCTCGAAAAGATGGTTAAGACTCGCATTTTATGTTAAAATTCTGTTCATTGCTTCCGAGGTGCTCAACAACTGAATTATCCTCTAATAAAAGCAAGGTTTCGAAAAGGGGTTCTTATGGAGTCGCCACCAATGTTTTGACCGTAAACATTGGAAAAGGATAAAAAGGCGTTGATTTTAATAAAAACCAAACTTGGCCATTATAACCAGAGTTACGTAAGAGAGTTAGTTACGTGTGGGGAAGGTGTTAACACCCCACAACGCCCC
Source organism: Sphenostylis stenocarpa (assembly GCA_963425845.1). Taxonomy (NCBI): domain Eukaryota; kingdom Viridiplantae; phylum Streptophyta; class Magnoliopsida; order Fabales; family Fabaceae; genus Sphenostylis; species Sphenostylis stenocarpa. Next base: position 28,688,154 of record OY731401.1, on the reverse strand, counting down.
TTTCGGGTTCCCTATGACGGATTAATTCATTTAAGTAAAGATTACGAGAAATTACGCGATTACCCTATTTTATTGCATAATGTTAAAAATGGCTATCTACATGACTTTATTTCATATTGCATACATAAAGCAATAAATAAAGAAGTAAAAGAGAAGAGAATTGAACAGAACCTCCACAACAAGCTTTATATTGCGAATCTTTAATCGTGAGGATGCGTTTTGGCAATCCTTCGCTCTACAAAGACTCTCCTCTCCGAATACAAGATCGACTCGACTAACTTTTTACAGAAGAATCGAATGCTGGAATATGATTCCTTAACTGATTGTTACCTTATAAAGGCAATCAGAGAATTCATTCGAAGAGGGAAGAGAATAGACAAGTACTGGGAGTTGTCTGGTGTGTGAAACAGTGGAAAATGAGCGTCCTATTTATAGTTTTTTCGCTGCCTGCACGTTTGGGACGCCCTCTGGGTTGGGACGGCCGTCCCAACTGCATCTTTTACACATGTTGGGACCCCGTGAAAGCTGGGACTGGCAGTCTCATTTGGGATGGCCGTCCCACTTGGCCAGGGAAGGTTGGGACGACCGTCTCGACTTTGGGACGGTGGTCTCGACCTGTTTTGGCCAGTTTTTGTGTTCTGGGACCCTTGGGAAGCTTTCCTTTCTTTATTCGGACGTCGGTTGGTGTCGATGAACGCCCGTTAAAGCTTCATCTTCATATAGGAAGTCTTCTTGGCCTTTATTGAGATGTCAGACGAGCTTTATCTTATTATAGGAAGTCTCCTTAGCCTTGATTGAGAGACCGGGCAAAATTAGGGGTCTACAGGGCAAATCAAAATTAGATCCCCGGGAAGGAAACCAATTCCCCGGTGGATCAATAAAAAAGAAAGATCATCCCCAGTGAGCCTACTGCAAAGGCAAAACATCATATTCATCCTCAGAATGTCATTTGCCTATGCATAGGCAAGACCTGACAAGCAAGAGCCAGCATCCCCATAGGGGAATATCAGCCTAGTCAGAGGCAAAACAAATGCAGCCAAAAGTCTTCACTTCCGATGAAGCATCTGCCTACTCAGAGGCATTACCAGAAACTCAATGGAGTATCTGCCTGCTCAGAGGCACCATCAAAATCAACAAATTTTTCAATGGATATCTGCCTACTTAAGAGGCCTCACCAAGATCAACAAATCCCTAGAGGATTCCTGCCTACCTAAGAGGCACTCATCAAAAATTCCCGACAACTAGCAAAATCGGATGACCACTACCAAAAAATAAAAATTAAAGAATCCCCGGCACAAACCGGATGACAATTCCCAGAAAAGACAAACAAAGACAAAGAAAGAACACCTCAAACCCTCAGCGCATGAGCGATTGAGCAGTAAGCCGCCACCACCACCAGTCCTACGCAGTGGACTGTACCAGCCTGATAGGGGGTCCATACCTATCAACCAGCACACAAGGAGTGTCTGACAGGCGCATGAGCCACCCGAGCAGTAAGCCGCCACCACCACCAGTCCTACGCAGTGGACTGTACCAGCCTGATAGGGGGTTCATACCTATCAACATGCGCTCGCGGTGCGCCTGATCTGCACTCGAGCTGGATCAGTAAGTCGCACTACCACCCTGATGGGGGGTTCATACCCATCCAGTCCCACACAACGGACTGCAACTACCAGCCTGATGGGGGTTCATACCCATCCAGTCCCACACAACGGACTGCAACTACAAGCCTGATGGGGGGTTTATACCCATCAACCGAAGGATCGACTACCGTTAGAAGGAGTATCCTGAGGTTCTACCACGTGTCCAAAGGGATCGGCTACGTCAGAAGTAGTATCCTGGAGGTGCACAACACAAATTTTCCCCAGAAGATCAACCGCCACAAGACGGGACATCCGAAGGGTAACCAGGCAAGAGGGTCAACTCCTTTACCTTCCTACCAATCTGTCTGGCACAACAGGCCAACAACCGACTAGTCAGGTAAAGGGGGGGCAGCTGTAGACCCCAAATCTTGCCCGGCCTCCAAATAAAGAGTAGAAGACCTCCTATTCGAAGATGGACGAAGCCTAACAAGCCACTAGGAGAGACTATTAGGCCCCACACTAGGATAGGAGGGATTTTTGGCACGCAAATAAGGTTTCTCGCCTTTTTGGGGACGAGACCATTGTCTCAAAATCGAGACCGCCGTCTCGCCACCTGCGAATGGTGAGACGGCGGTCTCGCTTCCCAGGACGGCGGTCTCGCCACCTGCGAAGGGCGAGACGGCGGTCTCGCCGTCTCGCCACTTTGGCATTGCGAGACGGCGGTCTCGTTTGACGAGACGGCGGTCTCGACCCTGTCAGACGAGAACGGCGGTCTTGACCTGTCAAGCGCGAAAAACTATAAATAGGGGGCTCCATCCCCTCATTTTCACACACCACACAGAGCTTTCTCCTCCTTCTCTCTAGAAAATCACTAGTTTATCTCTCTAGAATCCCTCTGACGCATTTCTGGAGCTTCTGAGTGTCTTTAGAGTGTTTTTCGAGCATTCCGAGAGGTTTTCCAGCGCTGTAGAGTGAAGGGCTGCCACAAAGCACCCTCTTTTTAAAAGAATTAATACAAAAGCGTGCTTCGGAGGTTTATATTCTCCCTCTCTACTTTTAAGTGCTTTAATTTTAAATTATGCAATAGATACTAGGGCCATGTAGTCATAATTTTAATTCCGCAAATAAAAGGGTAAAAGTGTACTTTTCCAGTTTAATCATTTACATAAAGCTGGCCTATCATAGGGAAACCGAAAGGGGCGTCGTAAAGGAACTAATACTTCCTTTACACATAACTAACTCCCTTACCCAACTCTGGTTCTAATGACCAAAGTTGGTTTTTCGAAAACCAACGCCTTTTAATCCCTTTTCCGATGTTTCCGGTAAAAACATCAGTGGCGACTCCACAGAACCCTTTCAAAACTAGCTTTTGGATTAGCCCGGTTATCAGACAATCCAAGAGCGCCTTTTTGAAAACCTTGCCCCTAGGTTCAGCCCGGTTATCAGACAACCTAAAGGCGTTGTAACCACCAACAAAAAACGCAAAAATCAAGGAAGTCGGAAACCATCGCGTCGCTCCGACCGCCTCTTTTTTTATGGTGGCGACACCCCATATCAGGCTGGTATAGTCCCTCGTGTAGGACTGGTGGTGGTGGCATCTTACTGCTCTGTAGTTCATGCGCTGGTGTTTAAAGGATACTTTCTCTTGCTTTTTGATATCTGTTTTTGACTTTTCTAGAGTAGTCATCCGGTGTTGCCGGGGAGTCTTGTTTTGTAGTTTGACTTTTGTTGGTTGTCAAAAATTATATATTATTGTGGTTGATGCATATTTTCGGTAGAGTCGGTGAAGTCTTACCGGGATGCCTTTGGGTGTTTCCTGTTTTCGAATGCAAGCATAGAGCTAATTTTCTTACATGAATGCTCTTTTGTTTTTATTTGCTTGAAGCATTTTTTTTGTTTGTTTCGATTTTGACAAAGTCGTTTTTGTGTGACTATTTGTGCGTAGATGCTCTAAATGCAATCTATTTTTAGTTGGGGCACCTAGAAAGCGACTGGTATTCTTTTTTTTTGGCGATTACTCTGATGGGTTTTTATTTTGCTTTTAGCCCTATCTTTTGCCTAGACCGTCCTTTGCGGGTTTTCGATCTAGCGGGCTGTCTTAATTTTTGCCTAGGATATCTTAGCCAGCTTTTTCCTTTCTATGAAGGCCTTAACTTTTGCCTAAACCGCCCTTTGCGGGTTTTCGATCTAGTAGGTTGACCTAATTTTTGCCTAAGAATGTCCTAGCAGGCATCTTTCTTTACCTTTTCCTTTTTTCTTTCTTACGCTTTCTTGTATTGACTCTTTATGCATGCTTGTGTTTTATTAATACAGAGGCAGAGGCATTTTTATGAATTGGTCAAGAGAAAAGGAGACAATTTTTATTGATATAAACAAATGGTTTTATTTTTATAGAAGGATTTACAAAAGGGATTTAGAAGAAGGGCTGGTCAGGGTTGGTTACATTGTATGAGCTATAACAATCATGTCCCTGACTTTTGTTTCCCTACTTTTCCTGGTTGCTTCAGTTGAGATGCTCGAGTTCAGAGTGAAAACCATGCAAAGTTTGTCTGCTTCAGGGAAGGTATTACCTTAGTCGCCTAGCGGTTTTCGGCTAAGGTAATCATTGCTCTCTTTTTTTTCTTTGAACTTCTAATTTTTGCCTAGGACGTATCCTAGCGAGGAATATGAACCCTATCTTTTGCCTAGGATGCTCTTTGTGAGTTTTCATCTTGACGGGTCGTGAGCAATGTCTTTAAGCGTAGTATTTCTTTACCGCATCTGAGTTGACTGGATGCCGAAGCTCTTCTCCGTCCATGTTCGTGAGGATTAGAGCTCCTCCTGAGAAGGCTCGCTTGACCACAAAGGGTCCTTCATAGTTCGCTGCCCATTTTCCAATTTTATCTTTCTGGGCTGGAAGCAATTTCTTTATTACTAGATCCCCTTCTCCGAAAGTGTGGGGATTGATTTTCTTGTCGTAGGCTTTCTTGATCTTCTTTTGATAATATGGCGTCCAACCATTTTTCTTCGATTAGGTTCAGCTAATCGTACCGGTTTCAGACCCATTTTGCTTATGTCAACATTGCTTCCATAACAACTCGCAGGGAGGGTATTTCGACTTCTACTGGTAGTACGACCTCCATGCCATATATGAGGGAAAACGGAGTGGCCCCTGTGGAGGTTCGTACAGAAGTTCTATATCTGTGTAGGCAAAGGGTAACATTTCGTTCCAATCTTTGTATGTTACTACCATCTTCTGGATGATTTTCTTAATGTTCTTATTGGCTGCCTCTACTGCACCGTTCATCTTAGGTCGGTATGGAGAGGAATTGTGGTGCTGAATTTTGAAATCTTGACATAATTCTTCCATCATCTTATTAATGAGGTTAGTCCCATTATCAGTAATGAGCCGATGAGGGATGCCATACCGACATAGAATATTTTTCTTGATGAAGGTGGTCACCACTTTTCTAGTCACATGTGCGTATGATGCTGCCTTAACCCATTTGGTGAAATAGTCAATAGCCACCAAGATAAAACGGTGACCATTAGATGCTTTGGGCTCGATGGGTCGGATGACGTCCATGCCCCACATAGAGAATGGTCATGGTGTGGCCAGGGTGCTGAGAGGTGCGGGGGGAACACGAATATTATCGGCATAGATTTGGCACTTGTGACATTTTTTAGCATATTGGTGGCAATCGGCCTCCATTGTGGACCAAAAATACCCTTCCCTTAAGATTTTCTTTGCCATGACATGCCCAGGTGTGTGGGTCCCAAAAGCTCCTTTGTGAATTTCTTTTATCAAGGTTTGGGCTTCCTTATGATCCACACACCTTAACAGAGTGGAATTGAAGCTCTTTTTACAGAGGGTTTCTTCAATCAACGTGAACCCTACTGCCCTCTTATGAATGGTCTGTTTATCATTATCATTGATTCCTTCAGGGTATTTGCCCTTCATGAGGTATTGTTTTATGTCGTGATACCAGGGGTTTTGATCGCGCTCGTCATTTACTGTCATGCAAAAAGCTTGTTTGTCATGCAACTTGATTTGAGTGGTTGGCATCTCATGCTCTTGATCTAGAGAAAACATGGATGATAGAGTGGCAAGGGCGTCAGCAAATTGATTGTCTTCCCGAGGAACGTACTTGAAGGTGACACTTTCTAGCCTTGAAACTAAATCACGGATGTGCTCTAAATATGGGATTAATTTAGAGTTCCGGGTTTCCCACTCTCCTTTAAGTTGATAGATAACAAGGAATGAGTCACCGAAGACTTTGAGCTAGGTAACCCCACGATCTAGAGCTGCTTGGATTCCTAGCGCGCACGCTTCGTATTCGGCCATGTTGTTAGTATAGTCAAAATTCAACCTGGCCGTTACGAGAATATATTTCTTTTCAGGGGATATCAAAATAGCTCTTATCCCATGTCCAAGCATGTTTGAGGCTCCGTCGAAGAACATGGTCCATGCCTCTTCTTTGGTCTCTTTGTGTTCAATGTGCATGATATGTTCATCGGGAAAGTTGTCCTATAGGGACTGATACTCGTGTTTTGATCCATGGGCTAGATAGTCCGCTAGGGGACTACCTTTAATAGCTTTCTGGGTGACATGAATGATGTCGAACTCTGAGAGGAGCACTTGCCACCTAGCTATTCTTCCTGTCAGAATGGGCTTCTCGAAGAGGTACTTGATTGGGTCCATTTTGGAGACCAACCATTGTCGCCGCCGTCCGTTCCAACGTCTAGGGACATCTCGAACGTTTATACGAGCGGTCGCGAAAAGATGGTTTAGACTTGCGTTTTATTTTTAAATGTGTTCATTGCTTCCGAGGTGCTCAACAACTGAACTATCCTCTAATAAAAGCAAGGTTTTCGAAAAGGGGTTCTTATGGAGTCACCACCAATGTTTTGACCATAAACATTGGAAAAGGACAAAAAGGTGTTGATTTTAATAAAAACCAAACTTGGCCATTATAACCAGAGTTAGGTAAGGGAGTTAGTTACGTGTGGGGAAGGTGTTAGCACCCCACAACGCCCCTTTCGGGTTCCCTATAACAGATTCATTCATTAAGTGAAGATTATGAGAAATTACGTTATTACCCTATTTTATTGCATAATATTGAAAAAAAAATGACTATCTACATGACTTTATTTCATATTGCATACATAAAGCAATAAATAAAGCAATAAAAGAGAAGAGAAGTGAAAAGAACCTCCGTAGCAAGCTTTGTATTATAAATCTTTAACTGTGAGGATGCGTTTTGGCAATCCCCCGCTCTACAAAGACTCTCCTCCCAGAATACAATATCGACTCGACTAAATTTTAAAGAAGAATCGAATGGGAATACAATTTCTTAACCGATTGTGACCTTTTTAAGGCAATCGGAGAGTTCATTCGAAGTAGGGAGAGAAGACAAGTGTCTGTGGTGTGAAAAAGTGGCAAATGAGCCTCCTATTTATAGTTTTTGCAGCCTGGCGCTTTGGGACGGCCGTCTCGAGCTTGGAAAACAAGGATGGCCGTGTGGGAAGGCCGAGATGGCCGTCTGGGACTTGGGACGGCTGTCCCAAGCATCAAAACAAGGTGGGACGGCCGTCTGGCACTTGGGATGGCCGTCTGGGCTGGCTAGGATGGCCATCCCAACTTCTGGGCTGGCTAGGATGGCCATCCCAACTTCTGGGACGGCCATCTCGACTGTTTTTGCCAGATTTTGTGTTCAGGGACCCCCAGGAAGCTTTCCTTTCTTTATTCGGACGTCGATTGATGCCGATAGACGTTCATCGAAGCTTTATCTTCATATAGGAAGTCTACTTGGCCTTTATTGAGATGTCGGGCAAGCTTTATCTTCATATAGGAAGTCTTCTTAGCTTTTATTGAGAGGCCGGACAAAATTAGGGGTCTACAGCTGCCCCCCCCCCCTCACCTGCCTGACTAATTGTTGGCCTTTTTGCCCAGTTGTCCTTCAGATGCTCCTTCGCTTGAAGTTTGCTGATCCTCCAGATGATAAATATTTTTGATGGGTACCAACCCCTATCTGGTTTGAGCCTTCTTTTATAAGGCTCTGGTGAGTACTTACCCTCACCAGGTATGAGTCTGCATTTCACTAGACTCTTGTGGGTACCTACCCCCATTAGGTATGAATCTGCTCTTCACTAAATTCTGATCTGGTACGAACCATATTCCATAAGGTTCTTGTGGGTACCTACCCCCACTTGGTACGAACCTTGGTCTGCAAGGATTTGGTGAGTACCTACCCTCACCTGGTACGAGTTCACATTTTGCTAAACTCTTGTGGGTACTTACTTCTGAGGTGCTCAACACTGAACTATCCTCTAATAGAAGCAAAGTTTTTGCAACCCATTTTTTGTAATGCTCTGGTGAGTATTTTACTCTACCTGATGCGAATCTGCATTTTGCTAGATTCTGATGAGTACCTACCCTCATCCGGTACACACCTTATTTTATAAGGCTATGGTGGGTTCTTACCCCCACCTGGTACGAATCTGCATTTTTGCTAGATTCTGATGAGTACCTACCCTCATCCGGTACAAACCTTATTTTATAAGGCTCTGGTGGGTACCTACCCCCACCTGGTATGAACCTGCATTTTTGCTAGATTCTGATGAGTACCTACTCTCATCCGGTACAAACCTTATTTTATAAGGCTCTGGTGGGTACCTACCCCCACCTGGTACGAACCTGCATTTTTGCTAGATTCTGATGAGTACCTACCCGCATCCGGTACAAACCTTATTTTATAAGGCTCTGGTGGGTTCTTACCCCCACCTGGTACGAATCTGCATTTTTGCTAGATTCTAATGAGTACCTACCCTCATTCGGTACAAACCTTATTTTATAAGGCTCTGGTGGGTACCTACCCCCACCTGGTACGAATCTGCATTTTTGCTAGATTCTGATGAGTACCTACCCTCATCCGATACAAACCTTGTTTTATAAGGCTCTGGTGGCTATCTACCCCACTTGGTACGAATCTGCATTTTTGCTAGATTCTGATGAGTACCTACCCTCATCCGGTACAAACCTTATTTTATAAGGCTCTCGTGGGTACCTACCCCCAGCTGGTACGAATATGCATTTTTGCTAGATTCTGATGAGTACCTACGCTCATCCGGTACAAACCTTATTTTATAAGGCTCTGGTGGGTACCTACCCCCTGTAGACCCCTAATTTTGTCCGGCCTCTCAATAAAAGCTAGGGAAACTTCACACGAAGATAAAGTTCGCCCGGCTTCTTAAATAAAAACCAAGGAGACCTCCTACAACTAACTCGGAGTTCAGACGGTCTCTCAATAAAGGCTAAAAAGACTTCCTACAACAAAGACAAGGCTCGCCTGCCATCTCTGTAAAAGGCCAAGAAGACTTCCTATATGAAGATAAAGCTTCAACGGACGTTTATTGGCATCAAATGACGTCCGAATACACAAAGGAAAGCTTCCCGGGGGTCCCCGAACACGAAAGCTGGCCAAAACAGGTCGAGACGGCCAAGGTCGAGACGGCCGTCCCAACCTTCCCTGGCCAAGTGGGACGGCCGTCCCAAATGGGACTGCCAGTCCCAGCTCCCCAGGTGGTCTCAGTCAGTGTAAATGTTGCATTTGGGACGGTCATCCCAACCCAGACGGTTGTCCCACTGCAGACGTGCGTCCCAAGGGCGCAGGCAGCGAAAACTATAAATTGGAAACTCATTTGCCACTGTTCCACACACCGGACAACTCCCAGTACTTGTCTATCCTCTTCCCTCTTCGAATGAACTCTCTGATTGCCTTTATAAGGTAACAATCAGTTAAGGAATCATATTCCAGCATTCGATTCTTCTGTAAAATCAAGTCGAGTCGATCTTGTATTTGGAGAGGAGAGTCTTTGTAGAGTGAAGGATTGCCAAAACGCATCCTTGTGATTCAAGATTCGATATACAAAGCTTGCTACGGAGGTTCTGTTCAATTCTCTTATCTTTTACTGCTTTATTTATTGCTTTCTGTATGCAATAAGAAATAAAATCATGTAGATAGCCATTCTTAACATTATGCAATAAAATAAGGGTAATCGCGTAATTTCTTGTAATCTTAACTTACATGAATTAATCCGTCATAGGGAACCCGAAAGGGGCGTTGTGGGGGTGCTAACACCTTCCCCACACGTAACTAACTCCCTTACCTAACTCTGGTTATAATGGCCAAGTTTGGTTTTTAATAAAATCAACGCCTTTTTATCCTTTTCCAATGTTTATGGTCAAAACATTGGTGGCGACTCCAGAAGAACCCTTTTTCGAAAACCTTGCTTCTACTAGAGGATAGTTCAGTGTTGAGCGCCTCGGAAGCAATGAACATATTTTTAATCAAAAAACGCGAGTCTCAACCATTTTTTCGCGACCGCTCGCATAAACGTTCGAGATGTCCCAGGACGTCGGAACGGACGGCGGCGACAGATGGCGACTCCACTGGGGAAGCTAGAGAGTTGATCCCATTTAGTGACGAATAAAATTCAAACTAAGTGAAGATTTGAAATTACGCCTTTACCCTTTTCCGTATGTTTTATTGTATGGCTTTGATAATTGTTGTATGATTATTTTCTGCAAAATTGTTTGAAATATAAACTGCACACAAAAACCCTTGCACACAACAGTCCCTCTATACCCGGGGGCAAGAGTGAATACCTATAGGGAGTGGGTGACAGATACGACCGGCTTGTTGGCACACGGGGCTACAACCGTTGTCGGAAACCACCAACTCAAGGTGATAACTCTCTTCTTTTGGTCTAAGGATGTCGCCACGGAGTTCCGTGCATGACCCAAGGACTGAGAGATTGAGAGGTCCCTATAATGGGGGCACCTTGGGGACCTTTGGCCTTGGTGAGAACAGTTTAGAACCACCTAAACCAAGCACGTTTCTGCAGGAAAACCCTACCTCGTGATTAAATAAGCGTGGCTCTGCTCGTGGATGTATGAATTGTGTGTGCATTCGTTTGTTGCATTTGTATTGATGCATTAGCATAGGGTAATCATACAACAAACAAAATAGTGGAAAACCCTAAAAATCATAAAAGTGTTAAGATAAACCAACTTTATCTCGGACAGTCTTTAGTTAAGCTAGCCTGGTTTCAGGTTCTTTGTAAGCTAAGTAGCCACGTTGACCGACAGAAGAGATAAAGGGTCATAAAAAAATATAAAAACAAATTAAAAACCTAAAAATATCTTTTACAATAAAAAGATTTTCGACAAAGTCGTATCATTCATACCACATCATCCAATAAGTGGTAAAACTACGAGAGAAAATAAATGCACTAAGAAAAGTATGCATAAACATCATCATAATAAATCTATCATACATAAACACATTCATTCTAGGATTTATTAGATATCCTTAAACAATAGCGAAAGAGACCCAAGTGCGTTTATCACCTTCCTAGAAGAGATAAATGCGCTAAGGTATGTTGGCAACCTTTGAAAAAAGGAAGTTAACACATTAAGGTGGGTATGGTATCCTTAAAACATAGGCTTTTGAGAAGATACCATAACTATTGTCTAAGGCATATCTATTTTACACTCGATCATTCATAATAAAAAGCTATAATAATAAAAATCTTAAAATCATTTAGAAAGTGGTCTGGTCTTCCGCCCGTCCTCACTCGTGCTCGTAAAGCTAAAAGGATGGAACAAGCTAGAGGAGCAAAATCGAAAGCTCACCACTGAGCTTAATACGCTGAAAGAGCAAATGGCCCAAATGTTAGAAATGATGCGCCAACAGAATCTCCACGAAGAAGGTCCTCAGAGCAGACAAGCCTCTCATCAAGAAGAGGAAAAGGAGCCTAATGGGGAGCAAGCCCAATCTGATACAAGGGCAGTACATATTCATGTGCCGGAAATATCGAAACAACAAATTACTGCCCTTGAGGAGAGGTTAAGAGCCATGGAGGGGCATAACTTTGATGTCAAAGAGGCGGCCGATATGTGCCTCGTTAAAAACATCCAATTCCCCAACAAATTCGGAACTCCGGATTTCCCAAAATACATGGGAATAACTTGCCCCAAAAGCCATCTTACAATGTACTGCCGTAAGATGGCTGCATATGCTGAAAATGAGAAGCTCCTGATCCATTGCTTTCAGGAGAGCCTGGCTGAGTCAGCCCTAAATTGGTATATGCAACTGGAAGGAGGGCAAGTCCAAACATGGAGACAACTGGCATATGCCTTCCTTCGTCGTTACAAGTACAACATCGATCCGACTCGGATAGGTCGGATCTACAAGCTCGAATAAAAGAAACGATGAACCTTTCAAGGCATATGCTCGGCGTTGGAGGGAATTAGCAAGCACAAGTAGAACCTCCTCTATCCGACAAAGAAACCATATCCATATTCATCAATTCATTGACGGACCCCTATTATGATAAGATGATAGGGAACACATCAACCCTTTTCGCAGATGTGGTAACCGTCGGTGAAAGAATAGAGCAAGGACTCGAAGAGCGAAGGATTGCACAACCTTCCTCTTCTAACGCATCATTCAACAAGTCCTTTGGCCAGAAGAAGGAAGGAAGCGTAAATGCCATCAACCTTGCTACTCCTTCTCCCTCTTCGCCACCAGCTCGGGCAATCACGCAGACATGAGAAGAAATTCACCCCCATTCCAACCTCTTATGGGAGTCTCGTTGCCTAAGCCGTTAGAGGCCAAACTCCTAACACGTATCCCTCCGAAGAAGAAAGATCCACCTTACCCCGGTTGGTACAAGCTCAACGAAAAATGTGATTACCACTCAGGCGCTCCTGGGCATTCCGTGGAAGATTGCATCAACTTAAAATATAGGGTTCAAGAATTATTGAATGCCGGGTGGATTACTTTCAATGCTCCCGACCCTTAGGTGGATGACAAGCCTCTATCACAACCAAAATAGTGAGCCTGGGTAGGTAGAGAAGACCAGCTGATTAGGGCTCCTCATTAAAAAGTATAAATAAATAAATAAAATCTTCTGATGCATCTCTCGTGGTCTCTACCTGTGGCCGCGATATCTTTTGATTAAAAAGGGACTTTGTATATATTTCTCTTTTCATCAATAAAATGAGGCATTTCTCATAATATTCATATGTTTCTCATTCTTTTCTCACTCCAAAATAATTAAATAAAATCTAGACCCAAATAAAGACCATATAAACAGTCATGTCTGTGATTGAAAACTCTCTGCTGGATCTGAAAGCCAAAGGCGAATGGATTGAGTCAGACAGTGAGGAGGGGACCATTTCCTCGGACATGCAAAGACTGTTGGAAAAAAGGATGCTCACAGAATAAGAGAGCCACCAGATTTTAAGGATAATCCTTAAAAGTACGACCCTACAAAAGATCAAGTCGTACAAAGAAAAAAGAAGTCTCCCCTCCATACCTTAAAGACAATCTTCTGAAGGGGAGGGATATTAGCGTCAAGGGTAGCATTAGTCATTAGATGTCCTTCTTCCGATTTTAAGGGATGTAAACCCAATGACTATTAGAGATCACTACTCGGGGTGTGCCCGGCCCCCGAGCATCTCTAGGGCACACATTTTCCCTGAAATTACAAAAGAATGTTATTCTTACTATCTGCTTCTTTTCTTGCTAAACATGTCTATACCCCATTAAATAACCATGTTTACGCAAACATTTTGTTCCAAAATGCGTCAAAGCAATTAAAGCGTCATAGACAAAATAAAGTCCGCTAGGTATCCCAAAAAAATGAAAAAGGGGAACCTAGACAAAAGTTAGGACATACCACAGCATCCTAGGCCGAAAATCCAAAAGGGCGGACTAGGAAAATTAATCAGTCATAAATAGGTGCCATAAAGTAATCAGTTGAAGACACCACCTCATGAAAACAAAACGTTTGTTTGAACTAGCCTAAACACTGACCAACCTTGCCTAGCCATTCTTACAGAAACCTTTATTACAAAAATATCCCTCTAAAACATAAGCCTTTGTTATAAATCCTTTTCTTTCTCTTCTCTTGACCATTTCACTACAAAGCATTCAAGTAATTGACTGGGAAATGTGGAAACATAGTGATCAATAGAAGGATTGAAATCCCTAAGGAAAGGAAGAGGGGAATTAATATGACAATTGCTCTATATTCAAAATGATTACTCTTTGGTTTTAACAAAGATCCGAGATGGAAAATCGGTACAGCTAAAAGCACATGATGATGGAAGTAAAATTAATAGAAGCTGAACGGGATCAAAGCCGATAGCTTTCTCGGGAGGGGCTCTTATCCTCGCCAATATGGAGGGAAAATAACTTCGACACCTAATCAACTCCGGTACGGTGAAGAAGTATTATGCTTGAAGACATTGCTCAAGACCCGTCAGGAATGAAAACCCGCAAAGGGCATCCCTAGGCAAAAGATAGGGTCTATATCCCTCGCTAGGATACGTCCTAGGCAAAAAGTAGAGGTAATAAAAAAAAAGAAACTAAGAGCAATGGTTACCTCAGTCGAAAACCGAAAGGCGGCTAAAAGTAACATTCTTCCAGAAGCAAGCAGTCTGCATAGTCTTCACTCTAAGCTCAGGCATCTCAACTGAAGCAATTAGGAGAACCAGGGGGCAGATATCATGGACATGGCTGTTTAAGCCTATACAGTATAGCCAACCCTGACCACCCATTCTTCTAAATACCTTTTGAAATCCTTCTATAAAAGAAATAAACTTTTGCTCATTTATCAATAAAATTCCCTTTCATTTCCTTTCACTTGACCAAATATTATGGAAATGCCTCTTTATTGATAAATCATAAATATGCACAAAGACCTTTAATCAAAGATCAAGCATGCATCTAAAAAAGAAGCATAAAAAAACAATAATAAAGGAATAAAAGCCTGCTAGGATATTCTTAGGAAAAAACTAGGGTAGCCTGCTAGATCGGAACCCCCAAAAAGACCGGTCTAGGCAAAAGATAAGGCAAAAGCCCCCTAAGATATTCTAGGCAAAAATTAAGGCAACCCGCTAGATCGAAAACCCGTAAAGGGCGGTCTAGGCAAAAGATAGGGCTAAAACCAAGAGATGGATAAAAATAGGAGCCCATCATCATGGTCATAAAGAAGGAGCCCATCGGCACATTCATAAGAAGCCAACGGGAGAAGGCCTGTTACTTTCTAAATGCATCAAAAATAAATAAACAATAGATTGCATTTAGGACATTCACACACAAAGTAGTTGTATAATACGACTTTGTCAAAATCAAGAAAAATAATTTTCTTCAAACAAGAATAATAAACATGCATATAAGGAGGATAGTCTCCATACTTGTGATTGAAAACAGGAGGCGCCAGAATCCAGTCTCCATATCACAACAGGTGAAATCAAAATCATTTTAGCAGAATAAAGAGCTTTAAGAAAACCATAGCTCCAACCATTCTCCTCAAACCCCAATAGAAGGAGGGTACATCAAAAAAGGCCAACGGAAAGGCCCGATGATCCCCAAGCGGATCCTTGCCTACTCTAGAAGCAAAACAAAAAAAAATTACTTCATGACTCAGCATCACCACATGAGTCATCAAACATAATCATTTGAAGCATCAATCAACATCCTTCCATCCAAGAAAGAAGGAAGCCAAGAAGAAGCCAACGGAAAGGCCTGATCATCCCCAAGAGGATCCTTGCTTACTCCAGAGGCAAGATAAAAAGATTACCTCACGACTCAGCTTCATCGTCATATGAGTCATCGAGCACACTCATCCAGAATCTCCGCCACTTCCCCAAAGGAGAATAAGGAGAATAAGGACTACACAAGAATTCATCAAAGAAAATACGGAGTCAAAACCTCCATATCACCAGGGGGCAATAAAAAGAAAGAAAAGAAAAACTTTCATTCCCCAATAGAGGCGACAACGAAAAAGGCCAAATAAAAAATCTCCAAGAAGAGTATATCAAGAAAAGTCTACAAAAAGACAAAAAGAGGAAAACAAAATTTTTCCATCTTCCAGCTCAAATAAGAGCTTTGCAAAGCCAGGAGCCAAGACTCCATCATACCCCCAGGCCGACGAAATTCCCCAGGGCCGCTAAAAAAGGGAAAAAAAGAAAAAAAAGAAAACCTCTTCATCCCCAGCAGATAATAAAAAGCCTGCGCGTACAAAAGAAAAGGGCACGCAATCAAAAATCCAAAATCACGAAAAAGCACAATCGCAAGGAAAAAAGCAGAAACCCATTCCGCAATGAAATAAGAGCATAGGCAAAGCCAGCTCAAAATAGCAAACATCCAACGAGTCAAAAACTCCATTCCTCCCTAGGGGACAAATCAATCCCCCGATGAATCACCAAAAAGAAGATTTTTCCCCAGTAAGCCTATCAGCAGAGGCAAATTACAAATTCAAATTTACAGGGAGTTAATCATCCAATATGGATATCCCCAGTAAACTGCAAAACTTTCACTCCGCCTACTCAGAGGTATTATCAAGAGCAAATATTCTCAAGTGGAGCATTCGCCTAGCCAAGAGGCAAAATCGACAAAAATCAATAAATCCCCAATGGATTCCCGCCTAAAAAGAGGCAACCAAACAAAGAAATCCCCGGCCAAGACCGGATGGCTAAAAAGCCAAGAACAAGAAATCCCCGGCAAAACCGGATGGCTAAAAGGCCAAAAATAAGGAATCCCCGGCAAAGTCGGATGGCTAAACGAAAAAGCCAAAAACAAAGAATCCCCGGTAAAACCGGATGACTAACAGAAAAGTCAAAAAGTCAAAATCAAATATTCCTCACGGAATAGGCGCACGATAAAAAACGATAAGCCGCCAACACATTTCCAAAACCAAACAACTATAGGATGAACTACCAAAAAGTGCGTCCTAAGAGCCTTGCAAAATGGGGTTCGGACCGGTGGGGGTAGGTACCCATCGAGCCTTGCAAAACGGGGTTCGGACTAGGTGGGGGTAGGTACCCATCGAGCCTTGCAAAACGGGGTTCGGACCGGGTGGGGGTAGGTACCCATCGAGCCTTGCAAAACGGGGTTCGGACCGGGTGGGGGTAGGTACCCATCGAGCCTTGCAAAACGGGGTTCGGACCGGGTGGGGGTAGGTACCCATCGAGCCTTGCAAAACGGGGTTCGGACCGGGTGGGGGTAGGTACCCATCGAGCCTTGCAAAACGAGGTTCGGACCGGGTGGGGGTAGGTACCCATCGAGCCTTGCAAAACGGGGTTCGGACCGGGTAGGGGTAGGTACCCATCGAGCCTTGCAAAACGGGGTTCGGACCAGTGGGGGTAGGTACCCATCGAGCCTTGTAAAACGGGGTTCGGACCAGGTGGGGGTAGGTACCCATCAGAATCTGTCAAAATACAGATTCGGACCAGGTGGGGGTAGGTACCCACCAAAAACCTTATAAAATGAGGTTTATACCGGATGAGGGTAAGTACTCATCAGAATCTAGCAAAAATGCAGATTCATACCGGGTGGGGGTAGGTACCCACCAAAACCTTATAAAATAAGGTTTGAACCAGATGGGGGTAGGTACTCATCAAAACTTAGCAGAATGCATTAGGTAGAGTAAAATACTCACCTAAGCATTACAAAAATGGGTTGCAAAGACCTTACTCCTATTAGAGAATAGTTCAGTGTTGAGCACCTCGGGAGTAAGTACCCACAAGAGTTTAGCAAAATGCGAACTCATATCGGGTGAGGGTAGGTACTCACCAAAGCCTTGTAAAACAAGGTTTATTCCTAGTGGGGGTAGGTACCCACAAGAGTCCAGCAAAATGCAGACTCATACCGGGTGAGGGTAAGTACTCACCAGAGCCTTACAAAATAAGACTCAAACAAGATAGGGGTTGGTACCTATCAAAATATTTATCATTCGGAGGATCAGCAAAGAGCAACATCCGAAGGATGACCGGGCAAAAGGGTTAACTCCTTCCCCTACCAACTAATTTTGTTGACATATCAAGCCAACAAATTAGCTTGGCAGGTGAAGGGGGGGCAGCTGTAGACCCCTAATTTTGCCTGGCCTCTCAATAAAAGCTAGGGAAACTTCACACGAAGATAAAGTTCGCCCGGATTCTTAAATAAAAACCAAGGAGACCTCCTACAACTAACTCGGAGTTCAGACGGTCTCTCAATAAAGGCTAAAAAGACTTCCTACAACAAAGACAAGGCTCGCCTGCCATCTCTGTAAAAGGCCAAGAAGACTTCCTATATGAAGATAAAGCTTCAACGGACGTTTATTGGCATCAAATGACATCCGAATATACAAAGGAAAGCTTCTCGGGGGTCCCAGAACACGAAATCTGGCCAAAACAGGTCGAGACGGCCGTCCCAAGGTCGAGACAGCCATCCCAACCTTCCCTGGCCAAGTGGGACGGCCGTCCCAAATGGGACTGCCAGTCCCAGCTCCCCAGGTGGTCTCAGTCAGTGTAAATGTTGCATTTGGGACGGCCATCCCAACCCAGACGACCGTCCCACTCCAGACGCGCGTCCTAAGGGTGTAGGCAGCGAAAACTATAAATTGGAAGCTCATTTGCCACTGTTCCACACACCAGACAACTCCCAGTACTTGTCTATCCTCTTCCCTCTTCGAATGAACTCTCTGATTGCCTTTATAAGGTAACAATCAGTTAAGGAATCATATTCCAGCATTCGATTCTTCTGTAAAATCAAGTCGAGTCGATCTTGTATTTGGAGAGGAGAGTCTTTGTAGAGTGAAGGATTTCCAAAATGCATCCTTGTGATTCAAGATTCGATATACAAAGCTTGCTACGGAGGTTCTGTTCAATTCTCTTATCTTTTACTGCTTTATTTATTGCTTTCTGTATGCAATAAGAAATAAAATCATGTAGATAGCCATTCTTAACATTATGCAATAAAATAAGGGTAATCGCGTAATTTCTTGTAATTTAACTTAAATGAATTAATCCGTCATAGGGAACCCGAAAGGGGCGTTGTGGGGTGCTAACACCTTCCCCACACGTAACTAACTCCCTTACCTAACTCTGGTTATAATGGCCAAGTTTGGTTTTTAATAAAATCAACGCCTTTTTATCCTTTTCCAATGTTTATGGTCAAAACATTGGTGGCGACTCCAGAAGAACCCTTTTTCGAAAACCTTGCTTCTACTAGAGGATAGTTCAGTGTTGAGCGCCTCGGAAGCAATGAACATATTTTTAATCAAAAAACGCGAGTCTCAACCATCTTTTCACGACCGCTCGCATAAACGTTCGAGATGTCCCAGGACGTCGGATCGGACGGCGGCGACACCCCGCACCTGGTACGAATCTGAATTTTTGCTAGATTCTGATGAGTACCTACCCTCATCCGATACAAACCTTATTTTATAAGGCTCTGGTGGGTATCTACCCCACCTGGTACGAATCTACATTTTTGCTAGATTCTGATGAGTACCTACCCTCATCCGGTACAAACCTTATTTTATAAGGCTCTCTTGGGTACCTACCCCCACCTGGTACGAATATGCATTTTTACAAGATTCTGATGAGTACCTACGCTCATCTGGTACAAATCTGCATTTTTGCTAGATTCTGATGAGTACCTATCCTCATCCTGTACAAACCTTATTTTATAAGGCTCTGGTGGGTACCTACCCCCACCTGGTACGAATCTGCATTTTTGTTAGATTCTGATGAGTACCTACCCTCATCCGGTACAAACCTTATTTTATAAGGCTCTGGTGGGTACCTACCCATACCTGGTACGAATTTGCATTTTTGCTAGATTCTGATGAGTACCTACCCTCATCTGGTACAAACCTTATTTTATAAGGCTTTCGCCGGTACGCACCCTATTCTATAAGGCTCTGGTGGGTACCTACCCCCACCTGGTACGAACCCTATTCTATAAGGCTCTTGTGGGTACCTACCCCCACTTGGTACGAACCCTATTCTATAAGGCTCTTGTGAGTACCTACCCTCACCCGGTACGACCCCTATTCTATAAGGCTCTGGTGGGTACCTACCCCCACCTGGTACGAACCCTATTCTATAAGGCTCTGGTGGGTACCTACGCCCACCTAGTACGAACCCTATTCTATAAGGCTCTAGTGAGTACCTACCCTCACCCGGTACGAACCCTATTCTATAAGGCTCTGGTGGGTGTCGCCGCCGTCCGTTCCGACGTCCAGGGACATCTCGAACGTTTATGCGAGCGGTCGCGAAAAGATGGTTTAGACTCGCATTTTTTGTTTAAAATATTTTCATTACTTCCTAGGTGCTCAACAACTGAACTATCCTCTAATAAAAGCAAGGTTTTTGAAAAGGGGTTCTTATGGAGTCGCCACCAATGTTTTGACCGTAAACATTGGAAAAGGATAAAAAGGCGTTGATTTTAATAAAAACCAAACTTGGCCATTATAACCAGAGTTAGGTAAGGGAGTTAGTTACGTGTGGGGAAGGTGTTAGCACCCCACAACGCCCCTTTCGGGTTCCCTATGACGGATTAATTCATTAAGTGAAGATTACAAGAAATTACACTATTACCCTATTTTATTTATATCATATTAAAAATGGCTATCTACATGACTTTATTTCATATTGCATACATAAAGCAATAAATAAAGCAGTAAAAGAGAAGAGAAGTGAAAAGAACCTCCGTAGCAAGCTTTGTATTACGAATCTTTAACTGTGAGGATGAGTTTTGGCAATCCCCCGCTCTACAAAGACTCTCCTCCCCGAATACAAGATCGACTCTACTAAATTTTTAAAGAAGAATCGAATGCTGGAATATAATTCCTTAACTGATTGTTACCTTTTTAAGGCAATCAGAGAGTTCATTCGAAGTTGGAAGAGAAGACAAGTACTTGGAGTTGTCTGGGGTGTGAAAAAGTGGCAAATGAGCCTCCTATTTATAGTTTTCGCCGCCTGGCAGCTTGGGACGGCCGTCCGGGGCTTGGGAATCAAGGATGAGCGTCTGGAGAGGTTAGGATGGCCGTCTGGGATTTGGGACGGTCGTCCCATGTTAGAAAAGTAGTTTTAAATCAAGAGGGGGGGTGAATTGATTTTTTGAAAGTTTTTCGCAAATCTCAGATTATCTAATTCGAAAATTAAGTTTCTAAAAATCTTTTTGAATTACCAAGCAATCAAACAATATAAGCGCAGCAACTGAAATTAAAGAGAGAAAGGTTAGGAAAGATTTCACCGGTAATTTTATACTGGTTCACCCAATACCAGGGCTACGTCCAGTCTCCAGCCAAATTCCAGCTGGGTTCCACTAGAATAGATGTTTTACAGACTCACCCTCTTACACCTATTCTAACTCTCCACCAAGAACCAAATTCCAGCTCTTGGAAACCTCTCGCAACCAAATTCCAACATGCAGAGAAACCAAGTGCCCAAATTCCAGGCACCACACACAAGAACCAAATTCCAGCTCTTGCTTTAACCTTTCCACCAAGAACCGAATTCCAGCTTCTTGGCAACTTTCTACAACAACTGCAGAAAACTTGTACCCAAATTCCAGGTACAAAACAAGTACAAATGAATGAATAGAAATTTAAAAGAAGAAACAAAGAAAGCTCAAACCGGATTACACCAATCCACGTCAGTTTCTTCTTCAAAGAAATGCAAAGTGCCTCAAGAAAGATTTCAAAAGAAGTTCACAAAAACAGTTGTGTATCTTTCTTGAAAAATGCTAATAGTTGTTTGTATTGATTGCTTGAATTGTGTAAAAACTGATATTCAATCTCTATTTTAAAAGTTTCAAGCAATTCTGTTTATAAAAGAGTATTTTCAAATCTGCTGCATTAATTAATCTGTTGAAAGTTTGTTTTAACCTGTTGAAATAGCCGTTATAATCTGTTAAAAGTCCTTTCAACCCATTAATGCATTCTTGATCTTTAACAGAAAATGTTTTAGTTGATACAACCATGTTTATATCAGCTTAAAACGTTTTACAAACATTTTCTAAGTATAAAACAATCGATTGAATCGCGTATTAATCGATTGATTTGTTTAAAAACCTTCTTATAAAACTTTCGAAGTTATTTTAGCTGATATAAAGTCGTTTCAATCGATTGAAAAACTGCACATATATTTTCAAGTCATTTTAATCGATTGAAAGTTTGTTTTAATCGATTGAAAAGATTTTCTAAGTTATTTTAATCGATTGAAATATGTTTTAATCGATTGAAATAAGTCTGATCGGTCATAATTCAATTCTGATCGATCATATCCAACTCTGATCGGTCATAATCTCATTCTGATCGATCATCCTGACATCCAAAGTGATTTTAATCGATTGAAACGTGTTTTAATCGATTAAAATAATTCTGATCGCTCATATTTAAGATCTGATCGATTATATTGCATTCTGACCTATTATATTCGAATTCTAATCGGTCATAAAGAGTTTTAATCGATTAAAAGGTTTTTGTATCAATTAAAATGCTGTGAAAACACTTCTATAAACATTCTAAGTGTTTTAAACGTTTCTTTAAAAAACTATATCAGTTAAAAACATTGTTAAGAAAGTTCTTTGTCAAAATGCTTTTGTTTGATTTGTTTAAAACTATTTTTGAGGCATTTTGCAAGATGAGTGAAGAAGCTTTATGCAGTGGAAAAGGTAAAGTGGTTTTACCTAAGCTTTCGTTAAGACACACTAAGTCTTCAAGCTCCATTCTTCTGAGTGACTTGTTTGACTCGCTGCAGAGTTGACCCTTGACTTTATCTTTGACTTCATCAAATCAATGAGATCTTTGCTAGGATCACTTTCAGTCTCCCCTATTTGATGAAGACAAACACCATTTTGAAAAAACAATCTCTCGCAAAATAAGTCACTTGATAATGCAGTTAGGTGAGAAATATAAGAATGTAATAAAGTTTTGTTTCTCCCCCTAAAACTTATTTCTCCCCCTAAAATGTTGCACTTAAATTTATCTTAAAGTGATGCAACTATTTCTCCCCTTTTGACTTCATCAAAAATAGGGAATAGAAGAGAAGAAAAAAAATGTAAGGTTTCGAAAAATATGCTCAAGTTTTTGAAAATACAAAGTGAATCAATATTTCACTCATGAAAAGAATCAATTAAAGTTGATTCAAACTTATCTCCATTAACACGTTTGTAATGAATACAATTAACACGTGTAAAGATAAGGGAATCATGCTTTAGTAGCATGTTACAGAACGACCATTAACTAAAGCCTTTAATCTTTCTTCCCGAATAAAAATCGATTAAAAACAGAGCATAATCGGTTAAAATGTTCTTGGTAAATGATTTTAATCGATTGAAAGAAAGGTTTAATCGATTAAAACATTTAAGATTTTGAAAACATGAATTTTTAGAAAAAACAATCGATTATTTCAACTTTAAATCGATTAAAAAAGTAATGCAATTTGTTGTTTAGTTTATTTAACCGATTAAAAGGTGTTATTATTGACTAAAACAACCAGACTTGCACTCTAAGTAATGTTTGATGCGTCTAAGATGCCTAACTCGATGCGAATTTTGAAAAACCTATCACTAGCAAGGGGTTTTGTGAAAATATCTCGCTAGTTGTTTTTCAGTTTCTATAAAAAAGATCTCGCAATCACCTTTTAGAATATGATCTCTAATAAAATGATGCCTTATTTCTATATGCTTTGTTCTAGAATGTTGAATTGGATTTTTAGTTAGCATTATGGCACTCGGTATTATCGCATAAGAGAGGGATTTTCCTGAGGGTTAAACCGTAATCCTCAAGCCGCTGTTTTATCCAGAGAGACCGAGCACAAGAATCGCCAGCAGCAATATATTCTGCTTCAGCTGTAGACAATGCAACACATGATCGCTTCTTGCTGTGCCAAGAGATTAGACTGCTTCCTAGGAGATGACAAGTGCCACTGGTACTCTTTCTGTCAAGTTTACGACTCGCAAAATCGGAGTCGAATATCCAACTAAATTCAGCTTAGACTCACCTGGATACCATAACCCAACATTTAAAGTCCCCTTGAGATACTTGAGGATCCTTTTGCAGCAAGTAAGGTGAGACTCTTTTGGTGCAGATTGGAACCTGGCACACATACGGACACCGAACATAATGTCAGTCCGCTAGCTGTTAAATACGATGAAAGAACCAATAAGCCCCCTATATTTGGTTTCATCAACAGATTTCCCTTTTTCATCGGAATCAAGGTAGCAGTTTGTTGACATAGGTGTTGATGCCTCCTTGCAGTGTTCCATTTCAAATCTCTTCAGCAGTTCATGCAAGTACTTTGATTGATGAAGAAGACTTCCTTCTTGAAGTTGTTTGACTTGCAGTCCAAGGAAGTAATTAAGTTCCCCCATCATTGACATCTCAAACTCACCCTGCATGTCTTTCATGAAATCTTTGCATAAAGTCTCATTAGTAGCACCAAATATGATGTCATCAACATAAACTTGAACCAGAATTATATCATTATTCAGTTTCTTTAGAAACAAAGTTTTGTCCACCAAACCTCTATGATAGCCCTTTGAGATAAGAAAGTTACTTAACCTTTCATACCATTGCCTTGGGGCTTGTTTGAGACCATACAGGGCTTTCTTCAACCTGTAAACATATTCTGGATGAATATGATCTTCAAACCCAGGTGGTTGAGTGACAAAAACTTCTTCATTCAAATATCCATTCAAGAAAGCGCTTTTGACATCCATTTGGAACAACCTGAAATTTTTAATAGAAGCATAGGCAAGCAGTAATCTAACAGCTTCTAACCTAGCAACTGGAGCATATGTTTCATCAAAGTCTATCCCTTCTTGCTGATTGTACCCTTTAGCAACTAATCTGGCTTTATTTCTTGTGATTATGCCATTTTCATCCATTTTATTCCTAAAAACCCATTTTGTTCCTACAATGTTAGCATTATCTGGTTTTGGAATTAATTCCCATACCTCATTTCTGGTAAATTGGTTCAACTCATCATGCATGGCATTTATCCAGTTACTGTCCTTTAATGCATCAGTTATGTTTTTGGGTTCTACTTGAGATACAAATGCCATATGATTGCAAAATTTATTAAGAGATCTTCTAGTAGAAACTCCCTGTTTTATTTCTCCAATGATGTTATCAATTGAGAGGTTCCTGGGAGCTTTCCATTCCTTGGGCAGTTCTTCTACAGATTCTTCACTTTCGTCAATCTGTTGATGTGAAACTGTTGGTTCTGGTAGTTTTAACTGATACATTTTATCAGTTAAAGCATCTTCTTCTGCACTATAGTCAGCACTTTTCTGCATACTTGGGTCAGTCTCATCAAAGATAACATGTACTGATCAAATCCTACACAGAATGCATGATACCATAAATTGCATGAATCACAGGTTAATGATGTACTGAGATAGGAATTTTCTTTCATAATAGCCAACCCATTTTGAACCCTGCATTGTCATCATCCAAGCAAATAACTGTATTTTTATTAATGTAGTATGATGGGTGTTATTCTCACTTATAGTGAACCAGTCATCATTATCTTTTGAAGAATGAGTCATTTTTAACTTTGTTGTTTTCCAGTGGTATCATATGCACAAGTGATTAACAAAAAAACTTATTCTGGTAGAGTGGGCAATGATTAGTAATGAGGACAGGTGATGACAATCAATCCAGAATTCTAAAACAATATAAAATTTATCCCTCGTACCACGTTATTCAATTTTTGAATTGTCGTCCCAGATTGGTTCCCTTGCAGTGTCACCTCGTGACATTGATGATTAAAGCAAATATTCAAAGTCACAGTTCCAATGAATTTCACCAAGAGTTTTGAACCAATGCATGCTCAAGATTATTTCAAATATATTGCAATGTAATATCAAGAAATTTAATGAAAACATGTGTTTATTGGATTTCCTAGTAATCAATAACTTATTACCGTAAACAATTATTAAAAAATCTTTGATAAACTATGTTTTCAGTCCTAACAGTTTGACCTTTTTGTAACTAGTGTCTATAAGAAAAGTTACAGTCCATTCTTTGATAATTTCTTTGATTTTCAGTGTATTACCATGCAGCATTCCATGTAAAGTATTAAGAGAAATGTAAACATCTACAGCTTGAATCATGTTTATGTTGTTGTCAAAATAAAAGACTCTTTCATTCATGAATAACAGTAATAGTTTTCCCACATTATGTCACTGGTCGAAGTTCCCAATTCAAAGATTTGTTCAGCCTTCGCTTTCTAATTTAAAAATTTGTGTCATTGAAAGAAAATTGAATATGGATACGTTTCAAACAGATCGCTCGAACCAGTCATGATTTTGATCATGTTTACAAGCAGAGAATTGAGAGGAGATTTTGAAAATATGAAAACAGAAGAAAGATGATAAGTTGAGAAATGATAAGTTCAGAACCTGGTTTGATGAAGAAACGGATTTCAAGTTTTTGAAATTCAAAGAGACATTTAAACACATTATGCAGATCTCGGATTATCATAAAGACCTGGTTTTTTTAATCGAATTGGCCTATCAAACTTTAATTAGATGCTGTAAATCATGTTTTCGAACCTAATTAATTGATTAATCAACTCATTATCTATTAATTTGATTCTTGACATTTGGGTTGAAAACATCTACAGTGAATTAATCGATTGTTTTATGAAAGAATCGATTTGTATGGTACAGAATGTAATAAAAAAATATCACCAAGTATTTAAATCGATTAAAACGTAAATAAATCGATTAATTTTGATCCTAAGTGTTTTTAGTTGATATAAATTTATTCTAATCGATTAAAACGACTAAACCAACATTCTGAGAACAATTTAATCGATTATTTCGATATTTCAATCGATTAAAATGGTATGGTAAGTTATTTCAATCGATTAATATTGGTTTATATCAATTAAAACAATTAATTTAAATACACAGAACCTGGTTTCGCAACTCTGATCTTCAAGGGATTCCCAGACTTGTTCCTGCAAAACAATTAAGTATTTTTCTGGTACCCTTTATAATTATTGGGTCCTGATCATGTTATTTGAAAAGAATTAATCTTTGGAACCCATTTCATTCTCCCTTTAGGAATAGCATACTTTTTAATTCTCGCAGATATTTTACCTGAATGCCCTTTCTTCATGCAGTAAAAACATTTGATAAATGGAGATGAAACTGTTTTACTATATGCAAAATAATTTTTGAATGCTCTGGTTTTCTTTCCAATGGTCGGTGTATAACCTATACCACCACGTTCAATAACTAACTTTTGGGAATCAAGTATCTTATCAAGATTATTCTTTCCTTGTGCTAATTTAGATGAAGTTTTTACTAGGTATGATACTTGTTTCGTAACTCGGGACAGTTTTTGCAATCTTCAACATTACACATGCAATCAGTATTATTTTCTAATTCTAACTTTTCTTCATCAATTATTTTCTTTTCAAGAATAATGATCTTGTTTTCTAGTAACCTATTCATGCTTTTCAATTTTCTGTTTTCAGTTTCTAATTTCTTTGCTACTTCATGTATTTCAAAGAAAGCATCTTGTAATGAGCTATAGTTTATAGATTCAGAACTTACACTCGGTTTTTGATGATTCCGAGTTGACCATCAAGCATATTTCGGTGCTTCTTCATAGGTCTTTTCAAGGATCTTCCACATTTGTGCGGCAGTTTGGCAGTGTGCAATCCCGAAAAGATCATCTCTCGTTAAGGGCGGATAAGATGATATTCTTGGCAATACAATCATCTTGGATTCTGTTAGCAATATCAGTTTCCTGTTCAATAACATTCCAAGCATTTATACTAACAGATTCAATGAAGATTTTCATCCTTATTTTCCAATATAGGTAATCTGTTCCACTCAACAGTGGAGGTCTATCAATGCACGCTCCCTCAGAAAATGCCATGGATCGAAGTAACTTGATTAACTTTCAAGCACCTCGCTCTGATACCAATTGTTAGAAAAGTAGTTTTAAATCAAGAGGGGGGGTGAATTGATTTTTTGAAAGTTTTTCGCAAATCTCAGATTATCTAATTCGAAAATTAAGTTTCTAAAAATCTTTTTGAATTACCAAGCAATCAAACAATATAAGCGCAGCAACTGAAATTAAAGAGAGAAAGGTTAGGAAAGATTTCACCGGTAATTTTATACTCGGTTCACCCAATACCAGGGCTACGTCCAGATCTCCAGCCAAATTCCAGCTGGGTTCCACTAGAATAGATGTTTTACAGACTCACCCTCTTACACCTATTCTAACTCTCCACCAAGAACCAAATTCCAGCTCTTGGAAACCTCTGCAACCAAATTCCAAGCTGCAGAGAAACCAAGTGCCCAAATTCCAGGCACCACACACAAGAACCAAATTCCAGCTCTTGCTTTAACCTTTCCACCAAGAACCGAATTCCAGCTTCTTGGCAACTTTCTACAACAGCTGCAGAAAACTTGTACCCAAATTCCAGGTACAAAACAAGTACAAATGAATGAATAGAAATTTAAAAGAAGAAACAAAGAAAGCTCAAACCGGATTACACCAATCCACAGTCAGCTTCTTCTTCAAAGAAATGCAAAGTGCCTCAAGAAAGATTTCAAAAGAAGTTCACAAAAACAGTTGTGTATCTTTCTTGAAAAATGCTAATAGTTGTTTGTATTGATTGCTTGAATTGTGTAAAAACTGATATTCAATCTCTATTTTAAAAGTTTCAAGCAATTCTGTTTATAAAAGAGTATTTTCAAATCTGCTGCATTAATTAATCTGTTGAAAGTTTGTTTTAACCTGTTGAAATAGCCGTTATAATCTGTTAAAAGTCCTTTCAACCCATTAATGCATTCTTGATCTTTAACGAAAAATGTTTTAGTTGATACAACCATGTTTATATCAGTTAAAACGTTTTACAAACATTTTCTAAGTATAAAACAATCGATTGAATCGCGTATTAATCGATTGATTTGTTTAAAAACCTTCTTATAAAACTTTCGAAGTTATTTTAGCTGATATAAAGTCGTTTCAATCGATTGAAAAACTGCACATATATTTTCAAGTCATTTTAATCGATTGAAAGTTTGTTTTAATCGATTGAAAAGATTTTCTAAGTTATTTTAATCGATTGAAATACGCTTTAATCGATTGAAATAAGTCTGATCGGTCATAATTCAATTCTGATCGATCATATCCAACTCTGATCGGTCATAATCTCATTCTGATCGATCATCCTGACATCCAAAGTGATTTTAATCGATTGAAACGTGTTTTAATCGATTAAAATAATTCTGATCGCTCATATTTAAGATCTGATCGATTATATTGCATTCTGACCTATTATATTCGAATTCTAATCGGTCATAAAGAGTTTTAATCGATTAAAAGGTTTTTGTATCAATTAAAATGCTGTGAAAACACTTCTATAAACATTCTAAGTGTTTTAAACGTTTCTTTAAAAAACTATATCAGTTAAAAACATTGTTAAGAAAGTTCTTTGTCAAAATGCTTTTGTTTGATTTGTTTAAAACTATTTTTGAGGCATTTTGCAAGATGAGTGAAGAAGCTTTATGCAGTGGAAAAGGTAAAGTGGTTTTACCTAAGCTTTCTGTTAAGACACACTAAGTCTTCAGCTCCATTCTTCTGAGTGACTTGTTTGACTGCTGCAGAGTTGACCCTTGACTTTATCTTTGACTTCATCAAATCAATGAGATCTTTGCTAGGATCACTTTCATCCCATTCAAATTTGGGACCTAAGACATGCGTCTCAACTTTGGGACGGGCGTCCCACTTGGCAAGGGCAGCTTGGGACGGCCGTCTCACATTTGGGACGGTTGTCTCAACTTGTTTTGGCTAGCTTTTGTGTTCTGGGACACCCGGGAAGCTTTCCTTTCTTTATTCGGACGTCGATTGATGCCGATCGACGCCCGTTGAAGCTTTATCTTCATATAGGAAGTCTTCTTTGGCCTTTTATTGAGATGTCGGGCGAGCTTTATCTTGTTATAGGAAGTCTCTTTAGCCTTTATTGAGAGGCCTGGCAAAATTAGGGGTCTACAGTGGGTACCTACCCCCACCTGGTACGAACCCTATTCTATAAGGCTCTAGTGGGTACCTACCCCCACCTGGTACGAACCCTATTCTATAAGGCTCTGGTGGGTACCTACCCCCACCTGGTACGAACCCTATTCTATAAGGCTCTTGTGGGCACCTACCCCTACCTGGTGTGAACCCTATTCTATAAGGCTCTTGTGGGTATCTACCCCCACCTGGTACGAACCCTATTCTATAAGGCTCTGGTGGGTACCTACCCCCACCTGGTATGAATCTGCATCTTGCCAGATTTGGATGCGTATCTTATCCTCATCTGGTACGAACCCTATTCTATAAGGCTCTTGGGATGCTCTTTTTGGCATACAATCTTTTGATTGATGAGTACAAACCCTCATCAGGTTTTTGGAGATGTGTTGGCGACTTATTGTCTATGATCATGCACCTATTCCATGGGGAATGAATGATTTTCTTGCTTTTTGACTTTTCTGTTTTAGTCATCCGGTTTTACTGGGGATTTTGTTTTTGGCTTTTCTTTTTAGCCATCCGGTCCTACCGGGGATTCTTTGTTTTTGGCTTTTCTTTTTAGTCATCCGGTCTTGCCGGGGATTCTTTGTTTTTGGCTTTTCTTTTTAGCCATCCGGTCTTGCCGGGGATTTTTGTTTTTGTCTTTTCTTGTTTAGTCGTCCGGTCCTGCCGGGGATTCTTTATTTTTGGCTTTTCTTTTTAGCCATCCGGTCTTTCCGGGGATTCTTTGTTTTTGGATTTTCTTTAGCCGTCCGGTTTTACCGGTGATTTCTTGTTGGTTGCCTCTTGTTTTAGGCAGGAATCTCCTGGGGATTTGTGGTTTTGGGCTTTTCTATTTAGCCGTCCGGTCTTTGTCGGGGTTTATTGATGATTGCCTCTTAATTTATGCAGGAATCCATTGAGGATTTGTTGATTTCTGTTGATTGTGCCTCTTGATTTAGGCAAATGCTTCAGCAGTGGTGAAGAATTTTATGCTTTGGGCTTATATTGCCTCTTGCATGGGTTGATTTCCCGTTTCTTGGGGATATTAGTTCTTTGTTTGTCTCTGAGTAGGCAGAGGCTTTATTGGAAGTGAAGGCTTTGCATTTCACTAGGGATATCCATATTGGGCGTTTATAGGCGATTAACTCCCTGAGGATATGAATTTGTAGTTTTGCCTTTGCTGATAGGCTTATTGGGGATAGTTTTTTTTTTCTTTTTGATGATCCATTGGGGATTTGATTGTTTTCCCAGAGATCTATTTTGACTTGCCCCCTAGGGAGAAATGGAGTTTTTGACTCCTTGTTGGATGCTGTTGTTTTGAGCTGGCTTTGCCTATGCTCTTATTCCGCTGGGGAATGGGTTTTTATGTTTTCCTCGCGATTTTGGAAATTTGGTTTTTAAATGTGTGTGCCTTTTATGCACACTGGCTTTTTTGTTATCTGCTGGATGAAGAGATTTATTTTTTCTCTTTTCTTTTTGGCGATCCCGAGGAGTTTATTGGCTTCCTGGGGGTCCAATTTTTGATGGAGTCTTGGTTCCTGACTTTTGTGAAGCTCTTTATTGAGCGGAATGAAGAGATTTTCTTCTTTTTCTCTTTTTTGGAGATTTGCCAAGGAGTCTGTCGGCTTCCTGGGGATCCAACTTTGATGATTTTTTGATGATGGAGTCTTGGCTCCTGGCTTTGTGAAGCTCTTATTTGAGCTGGAAGATAGAAATTTTCTCGTTTTCCTCTTTTTGTAGAATTTTCTTGATATGCTCTACTTGGAGATTTTTTATTCGGCCTTTTTCGTGCCTCTATTGGGGAATGCAAGTTTTTCTTTTCTTTCTTTTTGTTAAACCCCTGAGGATATGGAGATCTTGACTCTATATCTTCTTTGGTTGATTTCTATTCTCCTTTTGGGAAAGTAGCTGAGACTCTGGATGAGTGTACTTGATGACTCAAGTGGTGACGAAGGTGAGTCGTGAGGTAATCTTTTTGTTTTGCCTCTGGAGTAGGCAAGGATCCGCTTGGGGATGATCAAGCCTTTCCATTGGCTTTTTCATGTTGATGACTTCCTTTTTCTTGGATGGAAGGATGTTGATTGAAGCTTCAAATGACTCTTTTTTGACGACTCATGTGGTGGTGCTGAGTCATGAAGTAATTTTTGTTTTGCCTTTGGAGTAGGCCTTTTTTCGGTGTACCTTCTTTTATTGGGGTAGAAGGAGAATGGTTGGAGCTATGGTTTTCTTGAAGCTCTCTATTCTGCTGCAATGGTTTTGATTTCTCCTTTTCTTTCGCGATTTTGATTTTTATTTGGAGACTGGATTCTGGCACCTCCTATTTTCAATCACAAGCATGGAGATTATCCTCCTTATATGCATGTTTATTATTCTTATTTGAATAAAATTATTTTTTCTTGATTTTGACAAAGTCGTATTATGCAACTACTTTGTGTGTGGATGTCCTAAATGCAATCTATTTGTTTATTTATTTTTTATGCATTTAGAAAGTAACTGGCCTTCTCCCGTTGGCTTCTTATGAATACACCGATGGGCTCCTCCTTTATGACCATGATGATGGGCTCCTCTTTTATTCATCTTTTGGTTTTAACCCTATCTTTTGCCTAGACCGCCCTTTACGGGTTTTCGATCTAGCGGGCTGCCTTAATTTTTGCCTAGAATATCTTAGGGGGCTTTTGCCTTATCATTTGCCTAGACCATTCTTTTGGGGTTTCCAATCTAGCAGGCTACCCTGATTTTTACCTAAGAATATCCTAGCAGGCATTCATTCTTTTCTTATTATTTTTTTTATGCTTCCTCTTTTTAGATGCATGTTTGATCTTTGATTAAAGGTCTTTGTGCATATTTATGATTTATGAATAAAGAGGCATTTCCATAATATTTGGTCAAGAGAAAGGAAATGAAAAGGAATTTTATTGATAAATGAGCAAAAGTTTTATTTCTTTTATAGAAGGATTTCAAAAGGTATTTAGAAGAATGGGTGGTCAGGGTTGGCTATACTGTATAGGCTTAAACAGTCATGTCCATGATATCTGCCCCCTAGTTCTCCTAATTGCTTCAATTGAGATGCCTGAGCTCAGAGTGAAGACTATGCAGACTGCTTGCTTCTAGAAGAATGTTACTTTAGCCGCCTTTTCGGTTTTCGACTAAAGTAACCATTGCTCTTAAATTTATTTATTTTTTTTACCTCTACTTTTTGCCTAGGACATATTCTAGCGAGGGATATAGACCCTATCTTTTGCCCAGGGATGCCCTTTGCGGGTTTTCATTCCTGACGAGTCTTGAGCAATGTCTTCAATCATAATACTTCTTCACCGCGTCAGAATTTATTGGGTGTTGAAGCTCCTCTCCATCCATATTAGTGAGGATAAGTGCCCCTCCTGAGAAAGCTCGTTTGACCACAAAGGGTCCTTCATAATTTGCCGCCCATTTTCCAATTTTATCCTTCTGGGCTGGAAGCAGTTTCTTTATCACTAGATCCCCTTCTTGATAAGTAAGAGAGTGGAACTTTTTATCATAAGCCTTTTTTATCTTCTTTTGATAGGCTTGTCCATGACATATAGCATTCATTCGTTTTTCATCGATAAGGTTTAATTGATCGTATCGACTTTGAACCCATTCAACTTCTGTTAATTTTGCTTCCATTATAATTCGCAAGGAAGGTATTTCGACCTCTATTGGCAATATGGCCTCCATACCATATACCAAGGAGAATGGAGTAGCTCCTGTTGAGGTTCATACAGACGTTCGGTAGCCATGAAGAGCAAAAGGCAACATTTCATGCCAATCCCTATAGGTTTTAACCATCTTTTGAACAATCTTCTTGATGTTTTTATTGGGTGCTTCTACTGCGCCATTCATTTTGGGCCGATAGGGAGAGGAATTATGGTGTTGAATTTTGAAATCTTGGCATAGTTCCTCCATCATCTTATTATTCAAGTTGGTTCCATTATCAATAATAAGACGATGTGGGGTGCCATATAGACATATGATATTTTTCTTAAGAAAGGTGACCACTACCTTTTTAGTCACATGTGCATAAGGTGCAGCTTCTACCCACTTAGTGAAGTAATCGATAGCCACCAGAATGAATTGATGGCCATTGGATGCCTTAGGCTCAATAGGTCCGATAACATCCATGCCCCACATAGAAAATGGCCAAGGGATAGCCATAACATTGAGAGGTACCGGTGGAAAATGTACATTGTCCGCATGTACCTGACACTTGTGACATTTTCTGGCATACTGATGACAGTCCTTTTCCATTGTGGACCAAAAATATCCTGCCCTGAGGATTTTCCTAGCCATGATATGCCCTGGTGCATGAGTCCCGAAGGTTCCTTCATGTATTTCTTTAATCAACGTCTGGGCTTTTTTGAGATTGACGCATCTTAACAAAGTGGAATCAAAATTCTTTTTATAAAGGGTTTCTCCTATCAACATAAACCCTATGGCCCTTTTCCGAATGATCCTTTTGTCATTGTCACTGATTCCCTCGGGGTATTCACCCTTTGTCAAGTATCGCCTTATGTCCTGATACCAAGGGGTTTTATCTTTTTCACTGTCCACCGTCATACAAAAGGCCTGTTTATCATGCCTTTTGACTTGGATGATGGGCATCTGCAATCTGGTTATCTTCCCGAGGGATGTACTCGAAACTGATGTTTTCCATTTTTGAAGTCATATTACGAATGTGCTCCAGATAAGGGATTAATTTGGAATTTCTAGTTTCCCATTCACCCTTGAGTTGGTAAATAATAAGGGATGAGTCACCGAATACTTTAAGTCTAGTCACGCCATGATCCAAAGCTGCTTGAATACCTAGAGCACAGGCTTCGTATTCCGCCATATTGTTTGTGCAATCAAAGTTTAATCTGGTTGTTACTGGGATATACTTCTTTTCGGGAGATATTAAAATAGCTCTGATCCCATGTCCCAGTA
The DNA here is from genome assembly GCA_963425845.1 of Sphenostylis stenocarpa. Lineage (NCBI taxonomy): Eukaryota > Viridiplantae > Streptophyta > Magnoliopsida > Fabales > Fabaceae > Sphenostylis > Sphenostylis stenocarpa. Next base: position 28,653,775 of record OY731401.1, on the reverse strand, counting down.
AGTTTGAAGCTCCATCGAAAAACATGATCCACTTATTATTTTCAAGCTCTTCATGTTGGATGTGCATTATGTGCTCATCTGGAAAATCATCTTGGAGGGATTGATATTCGTCAGTTGGCCCATGTGCCAGGTAGTCTGCTAAAGGACTGCCTTTGATAGCTTTCTGAGTGACATGAACAATGTCGAATTCTGAGAGGAGTACTTGCCACCTGGTTATCCTTCCAGTCAAGACGGGTTTTTCAAACAGGTATTTGATTGGGTCCATTTTGGAAATCAACCAAGTTGTATGTCTGACCATATATTATCGAAGGCGCTGAGTTGCCCACACCAATGCACAACATGTTTTTTCGAGTGGTGTATAACGGGTCTCATAGTTTAGAAATTTCTTAATGAGGTAATATATGGCTTGTTCTTTCTTACCCGTATCATCTTGTTGACCGAGCACACATCCCATGGATTCGTCGAGTACTGATAGGTAAAGAATCAGGGGCTTTCCTTCTACAGGTGGTACCAATACTGGGGGATTGGTTAGGCACATTTTTATCTTTTCGAAAGCTTGTTGACATTCGTCGTTCCAAACTTTCGGTTAGTTTTTATGTAATAACTTGAAGATGGGCGTACACTTGTCCGTTAATTGCGCGATGAACCGTGCGATGTAGTTTATTCAGCCCAAGAACCCTCTGACTTCTTTTTCTGTTCTTGGTGGGGGCATTTCTACAATTGCCTTTGTTTTATCAGGGTGTACCTCAATTCCCTTTTTACTGACAATAAATCCAAGGAGTTTTCCTGATCGTACTCCAAACGTGCATTTAGCCGGATTGAGCTTGATCTGGTATTTCTGAAGCCGATTGAATAATTTCTTTAAGTATTAGAGGTGATCCATCTCATTTTTGGACTTGGCGATCATATCATCCACATATACTTCAATTTCTTTGTGGATCATATCATGAAATAGTGTAACCATAGCCCTTTGATAAGTAGCCCCTGCATTCTTAAGTCCAAAAGGCATTACTCTATAACAGAATGTACCCCATGGCATAATGAAGGAAGTTTTTTCTCTATCTTCAACAGCCAATTTAATTTGGTTATACCCTGCATATCCATCCATGAAAGAATAAAGAGTATTTGTAGCGGTATGATCTACTAGCATATCAATATGTGGTAAGGGAAAATCATCTTTTGGACTTGCACGGTTTAAGTCCCTGTAATCTACGCATACTCTGATTTTTCCATTTTTCTTTATAACTGGCACGATGTTTGCCAACCATTCAGGGTATTTTGACACAATCAAAAAATTGGCATCCAATGTTTTTCTACTTCTTCCTTAATTTTCAAGGACCATTCTAGCTTTACTCTTCTGAGCTTCTGCTTAACGGGCCGAAATCCCTCTTTAGTGGTAATCTATGCTCCACTATGCTTTTATCAATTCCAGGCATATCATGGTAGGACCATGCAAATACGTCCACATATTCTCTTAGTAATTGTATCAGCCTTTCCCTGACATCATCATCAATTTGGGTACCAATATTTACTTCTTTCTTATTATCTTCTTGTCCCAAATTGATGGCCTCAGTTTTCTCCTGATGGGGCTGTATTGATTGAGATTCTTTTTCCAACAGTCTTTGCATGTCCGGGGAAATGGTCCCCTCCTCACTGTCTGACTCAATCCATTCGTCTTCGGCTTTCGGATCTTCCAGAGAATTTTCAATCACAGACATGACTGTATGGTTATGCTTAGTTTTAGATTTCTTTATTAAGTATGTGAGAGAGAAAAGAATGAAAGAGAATATGAATATTATTGAAAATGCCTTATTGTATTGACAAAAAGAAAATATTTACAAAGCCCACTTTAACCAAAAATCTCGTGATCATGGGCGGGGATCACGAGAAATACATCGGAAGCTTTTCGATATATTTTTTATGTCTTTATGTTTATTATATTTTTTTTTTTGAAATGACAAAGATGATGAGCCCTAATTTGCTGATCTTCCTTAGCCCATCTTTCATTCGGGTTTGGAAAGGGGCTGATCATCCACTTTTGGAGTAGATGTATCAAAGGTAATCCACCCTGCATCTATCAGATTCTGGATCTTGTGCTTTAAGGCCACACAGTTTTCAACGGAGTGTCCCGGAGCGCCTGAATGGTAATCACAGTTTTCATTAGACATATACCATTCTGGATATGGTGGCTCTATTTTCTTGGGAGGGATGCGCACGAGGAGTTTGGCGTCCAACAATTTTAAAAGCAGACTTCCATAGGAGGTTGGAATGGAAGTGAATTTCCTTTCCGATTTGCATGACTTGGTCTGCTGCAAGGAGGAAGAAGGAGTGGCAATGTTGATTGCATTCACGGTTCCTTCCTTCTTCTTTCCAAAGCTCTTTTTAACGTTTGGAGTAGAGGAATTGGAGGAAGTATGTTGTGCAATTCTTCCGCTTTTCAGACCTTGCTCTACTCTTTCTCCTATAATTGCCACATCCGCAAAGAGTGTTGATGTTTTCCCTATCATTTTGTCATAATAGGGACCAATTAGAGAATTGATGAACATAGATGTGGTTTCTTTGTCGGACAGAGGAGGTTCTACTTGTGCTGCCAATTCCCTCCATCTTTGGGCGTATGCCTTAAAGGATTCATCGTTTTTCTTACTTAGCAATTGTAGATCTGCTCTTTCAGGGGTCAGATCAATATTGTATTTATAGCGACGAAGAAAAACATTTGCCATATGTCTCCATGTTTGGATTTGCCCTCCCTCCAGTTGCATATACCAGTTTAGGGTTGATTCAGCTAAGCTCTCCTGAAAGCAATGGATCAGGAGTTTTTCATTGTCAGCATATGCAGCCATCTTACGGCAGTACATCGTAAGATGGCTTTTGGGGCAAGTTATTCCCATGTACTTTGGGAAGTCCGGAGTTTTGAATTTGTTAGGGAATTGGATGTTTTTAATGAGGCACGTATCAGCTGCCTCTTTAACATCAAAGTTATGCCCTTCCATGGCTCTCAACCTCTCCTCTAAGGCTGTAATTTGTTGCTTTGATATTTCCGGAGCATGAATATGTACTGCTCTTGTATCAGATTGGTCATGCTCATCGTGAGGTTCCTCTTCTTCTTCTTGGTGAGAGGCTTGTCCACTCTGAGGACCCTCTTTATGGAGATTCTGTTGGCGCATCATTTCTAACATTTGAGCCATTTTCTCTTTTAGCGTATTAAGCTTAGTGGTGAGCTTTCGGTTTTGCTCCTCTAGTTGTTCCATCTTTTTAGCTTTCTGAGCACGAGTGAGGACAGGCGGAAGACCAGCCACTTTCTAAATGATTTTAACGATTTTTATTATAGCTTTTTATTTCAAATGATTAGTGTGAAATAGATATGCCTTAGACAATAGCTTTGGTATCTTCTCAAAAGCCTATGTTTTAAGGGTACCATACCCACCTTAGTGTGCTAACTTCCTTTTTTTTAAAGGTTGCCAACATACCTTAGCGCACTTATCTCTTCTAGGAAGGTGATAAACGCACTTGGGTCTCTTTCGCTATTTTCTAAGGATATCTAATACATCCTAGAATGAATGTGTTTATGTATGAGAGACTTTATTATGATGATGTTTATGCATATTTTTCTTAGTGCATTTATTTTTTCTCTAAGTTTTACCACTTATTGGATGATGTGGTATGAATGATACGACTTTGCCAATAATCTTTTTATTGTAAAAGGCATTTTTATTGCTTTAAATTGTTTTTTATATTTTTTATGACCCTTTATCTCTTCTATCGGTCAACGTGGCTACTTAGCTTACAAAGAACCTGAAACCAGGCTAGCTTAACTGAAAACTATCCGAGATAAAGTTTGGTTTATCTTATCACTTTTATGGTTTTTTAGGGTTTTTCACTATTTTTGCCTATTGTATGATTACCCTATGCTAATGCATCAATACAAATGCAGCAAACAAATGCACACACAATTCATTCATCCACGAGCAGAGCCACGCTATTTACGAGGTGGGGTTTTCCTGCAGAAACGTGCTTGGTTAAGGCGGTTCTAAACTGTTCTCACCAAGGCTAAAGGTCCCCAAGGTGCCCCCATTATAGGGACCTCTCAATCTCTCAGTCCTTGGGTCATGCACGAAACTCCGTGTCGACATCCTTGGACCGAAAGAAGAGAGTTATCACCTTGAGTTGGTGGTTTCCGACAATGGTTGTAGCCCCGTGTGCCAACAAGCCGGTCGTATCTGCCACCCACTCCCTATAGGTATTCACTCTTGCCCCCAGGTATAGAGGGACTGTAGTGTGCAAGGGTTTTTGTGTGCAATTTATATTTTAGATAATTTGAAGAAAATAATCATACAGCAGTTATTAAAGCCATACAATAAAACATACAGAAGAGGGTAAAGGCATAATTTCAAATCTTTACTTAGTTTGAATTTATCCGTCACTAAATGGGATCAACTCTCTAGCTTCCCCAGTGGAGTCGCCATCTGTCGCCGCCATCCGTTCCGACGTCTAGGGACATCTCGAACGTTTATGCGAGCGGTCGCGAAAAGATGGTTTAGACTCGCGTTTTATTTTTAAATGTGTTCATTGCTTCTGAGGTGCTCAACAATTGAACAATCCTCTAATAAAAGCAAGGTTTTCGAAAAGGGGTTCTTATGGGGTCGCCACCAATGTTTTGACCATAAACATTGGAAAAGGATTAAAAGGCGTTGATTTTAATAAAAACCAAACTTGGCCATTATAACCAAAGTTAGGTAAGGCAGTTAGTTACGTGTGGGGAAGGCCCACAACGCCCCTTTCGGGTTCCCTATGACGGATTCATTCATTAAGTGAAGATTACGAGAAATTACGCTATTACCCTATTTTATTGCATAATATTGAAAAAAAATGTTTATCTACATGACTTTATTTCATATTGCATACATAAAGCAATAAATAAAGCAATAAAATAGAAGAGAAGTGAAAGGAACTTCCGTAGCAAGCTTTGTATTACAAATCTTTAACTGTGAGGATGTGTTTTGGCAATCCCCCGCTCTACAAAGACTCTCCTCCCAGAATACAATATTGACTCGACTAAATTTTAAAGAAGAATCGAATGCTGGAATAGAATTCCTTAACCGATTGTTACCTTTTTAAGGCAATCGGAGAGTTCATTCGAAGTAGGGAGAGAAGACAAGTGTCTGGGGTGTGAAAAAGTGGCAAATGAGCCTCCTATTTATAGTTTGTGTAGCCTGGCGCTTTGGGACGGCCATCTGGAGCTTGGAAAACAAGGATGGCCGTCTGGGAAGGTCGGGACGGACGTCTGGGACTTGGGACGGCCGTCCCAAGCATAAAAACAAGGTGGGACAGTCGTCTGGCACTTGGGACGGCCGTCTGGGCTGGCTGGGATGGCCATCCCAACTTCTGGGACAACCATCTCGACTGTTTTTGCCAGATTTTGTGTTCTAGGACCCCTGGCAAGCTTTCCTTTCTTTATTCGGACATCGATTGATGCCAATAGACGTCCATCAAAGATTTATCTTCATATAGGAAGTCTTCTTGACCTTTATTGAGATGCTGGGCAAGCTTTATCTTCATATAGGAAGTCTTCTTAGCCTTTATTGAGCGGCCGGGCAAAATTAGGGGTCTAGAACCATGTTATGTGTCGAGCCATGTATTGACGGAGATGTTGAGTGACCCACACCAATGCACAACAAGTTTTTTCAAATGGTGTATAACGGGTCTCGTAATCTAGGAATTTTTTGCTAAGATAATAAATGGCTTGCTCCTTCTTCTCGGTTTCGTCTTGTTGACCGAGCACACATCCCATGGATTCTTCGAGTATTGACAGATATAGGATCAGAGGTTTTACTTCAATGGGTGGTACCAATATTGGTGGATTGGTTAAGCATATTTTGATTTTATCGAACGCTTATTGGCATTCTTCATTCCACACCATTGGTTGATTTTTATGCAACAGCTTAAAAATGGGTATGCATTTATCCGTTAACTGTACAATGAAACGGGCAATATAGTTTATTTGACCCAGGAATCCTTTGACCTCCTTTATCGTGCTTTGTGGGGACATTTCCAAAATCGCCTTTGTTTTGTTAGGGTCCACCTCGATTCCTTTTTTGCTGACGATGAACCCCAAGAGTTTGCCTGACCGTACTCCGAAAGTGCACTTTGTCGGGTTCAATTTGAGTTGACACTTTCGAAGTCGATCGAATAGCTTCTTGAGATATTGAATGTGGTCCATCTCATTTCTGGACTTGGCGATCATGTCATCCACGTATACTTCTATTTCCTTGTGGATCATGTCGTGGAATAGTGTGACCATAGCCCTTTGATAGGTAGCCCCTGCATTCTTGAGTCTGAAAGGCATTACTCGATAGCAGAAGGTACCCCATGGTGTGATGAAGGAGGTTTTTTCTCTATCCTCGATGACCAATTTAATTTGATTGTACACCGCATACCCGTCCATGAAGGAATAAAGTGTGTTGGTAGCGGTATGGTCTACTAGTGTGTCTATATGTGGTAGGGGAAAGTCATCCTTTGGACTTGCTCGATTGAGGTCCCTATAATCCACGCATACCCTGACCTTACCGTTCTTTTTTATGACAGGCACTATGTTGGGCAACCACTCAGGGTATTTGGACACTACTAAGAAGTTGGCATCCAGTTGTCTTTGTACCTCTTCTTTAAACATCAAGGACCAATCTGGCTTGATTCTTTTGAGTTTTTGTTTCACAGGTCGGAATCCTTCACTACAAAAGAAAACGCTTATTATATACGGGTAAAATCCGTAGGTAATGTTACTGCACTCACCTAAACAAAATATTTTTATTTACTACCACCCCCTCCCCTTTATATTATATTTTTATTATTTATTATATTTTTGGAACTTTGAATTATTATTAGATTAATGGAATTGTCATTGACAGATTCGAACCCAGACACTCGAATTGGAGACTGATACTCCAACCACTAAGCTATTAGGATATTTTGATAATAACTTACAAATAAATTATATTTATATTTATCCGTGTAAATATATAAATATAAAATATATCAATATAAAATATATATAAATATAAAATATATAAATATAAAATATATAAATATAAATATATTTATATTTTGATATATTTATATTTTGATATATTTATATTTTAATATATTTATATTTTGATATATTTATATTTATATATTTATATTTATGTATTTATGTATTTATATATTTATGTATTTATGTATTTATGTATTTATGTATTTATGTATTTATATATTTATATATTTATATATTTACACGAATAAATATAATTATAATTTATTTGTAAATTATTATTAGAATATCCTAATAGATTAGTGGTTGGAGTATCAGTTTTCAACTTTAAGGTACTGGGTTTGATTCTTGCTAGTGACAATTCTTTTAGTTTAATATAATTTACCTACGGATAGTAATTCTGTAGGTAATTACCCACGGATGATATTACCTACGGATAATATTCGTAGGTAATGGATAATTACCTACGGATAGAATTCCGTAGGTAATATCCATAGGTAATGTACAATTTACTTACGAAATTTTATTCGTGGGTAATATTCGTAGGTAATGTAAAATTTACCTACGGATTTTTATCCGTAGGTAATATTTTGTAGATAATAGGCTCTTTTTTTGTAGTGTTTCTTTTAATGGCAGTCGATGCTCTACTATACTTGTATCGAGCCCAGGCATGTCATGATAGGACCAAGCGAACACATCCATATATTCTTTTAAAAGCTGTATCAATCCCTCCCTTACGCTACTATCTATTTGGGTGCTGATATTTATCTTTTTCTCATCATCCCTTCTCCCAAATTGATAGTTTCTGTTTCTTCTTGATGTGGTTGTATAATGCGTGCTTCTTTTTCCAACATTTTTTGCATGTCCGGGGAAATGGTCCCCTGCTCACTGTCGGACTCGACCCATTCGCCTTCGGCTTCCGGGGTCCACAAAGATTCATCAATCATAGACATGATGTTTTTCTTAGGTTCTATTTTTAGTCATAGATTTTATTATTCAGTTATTCCTGAAGAATAATAAATAGAAGAGGGAAAAGAATCAAAGAAATGAATGACAAGAAAATACCTCGTGTATTAAGGAAAATGAAAGCGTATTTACAAGCCCTTTTAGTCAAAATTTCCGCGGCCACGGGCGGGGACTGCAGGAGATACAAGAGAAAGCTTTAAAAAAGAACCCTAGGGGTTGATCCTCCCAGTCCTCCCTCTCTGCTACTCTGATTTCGACAGAGGTTTGACGTCTACATCAGAAGCAGAGGCATCAAAGGTTATCCACCCGGCGTCGATTAGTTCTTGGACTCGATACTTCAGGGTCAAGCAATTTTCTGTTGAGTTCCCGGGTGAACCTGAGTGGTAATCGCATTTCTCGTTTGGTTTATACCACTCGGGGTAGGGAGGCTCTATTTGCTTTTTGGGAGGGGCGCAAGTCAAGAGTTTGACCTCCAATAGCTGAGGCAGCAATTTACCATAGGAAGTTGAGATGAGAGTGAACTTCCTTTCTTTCTTGCGAGGCTGTCGAACTGTTTGTGGAGCAGAAGAAGGAGTAGCGAAGTTTATTGTGTGCACAACTTCATCCTTCTTCTTGCCGGTGGGTTTTCTGAATGAGACACCAACATGGGAAGACTGTGCTATCTTCCCACTTCTCAGCCCCTGCTCCACCCTTTCCCCTACAGTGACTATGTCCAAAAAAAGATTGGAGGTACTGGATATTGCTTTATCGTAGTAAGCTCCAGTCAGTGAATCTATGAACATAGCCACCGTCTCCTTATCCGTCAGCGGAGGCTCTATTTGGGCGACCATTTCCCTCCGCCTTTGTGCGTATGCTTTGAAGGATTCGTCATTCTTTTTGCTTAGGGTCCTAAGATCTGACCTGTCAGGGGTCAGATCGATGTTGTATCGGTAACGAAAAAGGAAAGCGTCAGCCAGCTGCTTCCAGTTTTGGATCTGCCCTCTTTCCAACTGCATATACCAATTAAGAGTTGTGTCAGCTAAACTCTCCTGGAAGCAGTGAATTAGGAGTTTTTCTTTCTCAGCGTGCGCAACCATCCTACGATAGTACATCGTAAGATGGTTCTTGGGGCAGGTCAGCCTGGCGTACTTGGGGAAGTCTGGGATCTTGAATTTTGGAGGGAAATGGATATTCTTCACTAGGCACATATCCGCCACCTCTTTGACGTCAAAATTGTGCCCCTCCACTGCCTTCAGTCTCTCCTCTAGGGCGGAAATTTGTTGTTTGGACACTTCTGGGGTATGGATGCACGCGGTTCGAGCGTTGGATTGGAGATGTGCCTTTTGATCTAATAGGAATTATTCTTCTTCTTCTTCCTCTTCGTGGCGGGAGGCGTGCTCGGCTTGGGCTTCGCCTTTATTTTGGCCTTGGCGCATAGCCTCCATCAGTTGCGCCATTTGTTCCCGGAGGGTGTTAACCTCTGCGGTGAGCTTGCGATTTTTCTCCTCCAGGTTTTCCATAGCTCTTGCTTTTTGTGCGTGGGTTCGGATGGGGAGAGGACCAACCACTTTCTAGAATGCCCAAAAGAAGTTTATTAATGAATGTTGAGTGTGAGACTAGTATCTTTCAAGACAGAGATTTAGGTATTATCCTTTAAGCTTACGCTTTGTGGAGTACCCTACTCATTTTGGTGTAATGATTCCTTCTTTGTCAAGTATGACGAAGATCATCATGTACCTTAGTACATTTGTCCCTTCCTTATGGATGGTTACAAATGTGATATTGATGAGTTAAATGTAAAAATTATTAAATCTTTGGATAGGAAATGACAACCAAAGGTGATGGCCATCACGGAGTCACAAAATCTTGCTACCATATCTATGGTGGCTCTCTTTGGAAAGTTAAGAGAGCATGAACTTGAACTCAGAAGGCTAAACGATGAAAAAGGCCAACACCAACAGAGAAACCTTGCCTTCAAAACTGAAGTTTCTAAGAGCAAGAACAAGAAGGAGGAAGAAGACTCGGAAAATGAAGAAGATGAACACTTGAGTCTTATGATCAAGAAATTTACAAAGTTCATGGAAGCCAAAGGGAAGCAACCTTTCAAAGGTAAGGGAAAGGTAAAAGAAAGTACTTCCTTAAATTTTAAATGTTACGGTTGTGGTGAAACATGACATGTAAAATTTGATTGTCCAAACAAAAAAATGAAGACATAAAGGCAAGAAATTCTTCAAAAAGAAAGTCTATATTACTTGGGATGATAGTGATTCAAGTTCGGAGTCAAGTGACTCGAAGGTTGAAGCAAATATTTGTTTGATGGCAAATGACAACATTTCTTCTGATTGTGAAGTAAGTGATTCCGACTGGTCTTCAAGTGATGATGAAAATGATTATGATGTTTTACAAAATTCATATCAAGAATTATTTACTAATTTTAAGGATTTGAAAAATGAATATAAATCTGTGAAAAAGTGTTTGAATAAATCAGAAAAAGAAGTGGAATACTTGAAAACGAAAATTGCATGTTTAGAGGAAAAAGATGATAAAGAAATAGCATGTGCATCATGTAAAGAATATGAATATGATATTGACATACTTAGCCACTTACTTGATAAAGCTAAGGAAAAATTAAGTGATAGTTATAAGGATAAGGTTATTGAACAAAATAGAGAAAATTGTCATGTTCCATTGAAAAAGCCTAAAAATAAAAATTGAAGAGTATGGGTTGAAAAAGTATCTAAATCTTCACAAAATAAAAATGTATCATTTTCAAAGATTACATCTAATGCATGCTTTTATTATATGAAACATGGTCATACTTCAAATAGGTGTAGAATTAAGCATTTTGGTGTTCCTAAAGGAAAATATGTTTGGGTTCCTATAGTTAAATGATTTGATTGTCTCTAACCCCAAGGACCCAAAAGTTATGGGGACCTAAGATTATTATGTTCTTGTTTTGTAGGAAACTTCCAAATCCAAGAAGTTTATGTGGTATCTTGACAGTGGATGTTCAAGACATATGATCGGAGACAAAAATAAATTTGTGAGTTTCAAAGCAAAAGAAAAGGATATGTAACCTATGGGGACAACAACAAAGGAAGAATCCTTAGAACCGGAAACATTGGTGGTGCAAATACTTTGGAGATAAAGGATGTGCTTCTTGTTGATGGGCTAAAGCATAATCTCCTAAGTATAAGTCAACTTTGTGATAAAGGATTTAAGGTAATTTTTGAAAGTAAGTTTTGCACCATTCATTTAAAGGATTCCAAAACTATAGCATTAAAAGTTATTAGGCATAATAATATCTATTTGATTGATTTGGATTGTGTATCTAATACTAATATAACATGCTTAGTTGCTAAGGAAGAAAATCCATGGTTATGGCATAAGAGAGCGGCTCATATAAACATGCATCAATTAAACAAACTAATATCAAAGGACTTAGTTGTTGGTTTGCCTAAGCTAAAATTTGAAAAAGATAAATTATGTGATGCATGTCAAAAAGGTAAACAAGTGAAATCATCTTTTAAATCTAAGAATGTTATTTCCACATCAAAACCTTTAGAACTTTTTACACTTAGATTTATTTGGTCCATCTAGGATAAAAAGTTTTGGTGGAAATTACTATGCTCTTGTAATTGTTGATGATTTTTCTAGATACACTTAGACATTTTTCCTAACTTTAAAAGGTGATGCTTTTAAGGTCTTTAGGAAGTTTTCCAAGCAAATTCAAAATGAGAAAGACTTAAGAATTAAAGTGTTAAGGAGTGACCATGGTGGAGAATTTCAAAATGAATCCTTTGAAAATTATTGTGAAGAAAATGGAATTTTACATAATTTTTCTGCACCTAGAACTCCCCAACAAAATGGTGTAGTAGAAAGGAAAAATAGGTCACTAGAGGGACTTGCTAGAACAATGTTAAATGAATCAAATGTTCCTAAATATTTTTGGGTTGATGCTATAAGTACTGCATGTTATGTATTGAATAGAATGCTCATTAGGCCAATCATTAAATTAACTCCTTATGAATTATTAAATGGAAGGAAGCCTAATGTTTCTCATTTAAAAATATTTGGATGTAAATGCTTTGTTTTAAATAATGGAAAAGATAACTTAGGAAAATTTGACTCAAAAGTCGTTGAGGTCATTTTCTTAGGTTATTCACTAACTAGCAAAGCATATAGAGTATTCAATAGAAGAACTTTGAATATTGAAGAATTTGTACATGTTATCTTTGATGAAATTGTAGACCTTGAGGGAAATCCTCTTGAGTCAAATAAAGAATTTTCAGGTGATGATGAGTACGTAAGAGAAGCTCTAGAAGAAATGTACTTAAATGAGAATGAGCCATCTTAACCAACTGAATTGGCAAAAGAGTGGCAATCACCAAGAGGACTTTCAATGGACAATATAATTGGTGATATTTCAAAAGGGGTAAGAACTAGAAATATGACAAATTTATGTATGTCTGTAGCTTTTGTTTCATAGATTGAACCCAAAAGTGTTGAGGAAGCTCTTAAAGATGACCAATGGTGCATAACAATGCAAGAAGAACTTAATCAATTTGAAAGAAACCAAGTCTGGGAATTAGTTCCAAGAGAAGAATCTCATCAAGTTATTGGAACAAAATGGGTATTTATAAAAAAACTTGATGAAGATGGAAATATAACAAAGAACAAAGCCAGACTTGTTGCAAAAGGTTACTGTCAAGAGGAAGGTATTGATTATGATGAAACCTATGCTCCTATTGCCAGGTTAGAGGCTATACGCCTACTTCTTGCTTATGCCTCATTGATGAAATTTAAACTTTATCAAATGGATGTTAAAAGTGCATTTTTGAATGGGTTTATCAAAGAGGAAGTATATGTGGAACAACCCCCTGGATTTGAAGATTTCAAATATCCTAATCACATTTTTAAATTGAAGAAAGCTTTATATGGTTTGAAACAAGCTCCTAGGTCTTGGTATGAAAGATTAAGCAGTTTTCTAATTTCAAATGATTTTTCTAGAGGAAAAATTGATTCCACCCTGTTTATTAAGAAAGTAAAGAAACATATTCTGTTAGTTCAAGTATATGTTGATGATATTATTTTTGGATCAACTGATAATTTCTTGTGTGAAGGATTTGTTAAGATAATGCAGGGTGTATTTGAAATGTCAATGATGGGAGAATTAATATTCTTTCTTGGACTTCAAATTAAGAAACTTAAAGATGGCACCTTTGTGTCTTAAACCAAATACTGCAAAGAGATTCTCAAGAAATTTGAAATGGAAACTTCAAAGGAAGCTAACACACCCATGGGAACATCATGTTATTTGGATAAAGATGAATCAGGTTTGGAAATTAATTAATCAATGTATAGAGGTATGATAGGTTCTCTATTATACTTAACTGCAAGTAGACCTGATATTATGCCTTTTGTTTGTGTGTGTGCTAGATTTCAAGCATGTCCAAAAGAATCTCATTTAATCGTAGTAAAACGAATCTTAAAATATTTAAAAGAAACTACAGGATTTGGATTATGGTACCCATTTGAAGCTTCTCCTAGCTTGATAGGATATTTTGACGCTGATTATGGTGGATGTAAAATAGATAGAAAGAGTACTAGTGGAACATGTCATATGTTAGGATCATCCTTAGTGTCTTGGCATTTTAAGAAACAAGTATGTGTTGCTTTATCCACAACTAAAGCTGAATATATTGCAGCTGGTAATTATTGTGCTCAAATCTTATGGATGAAGCAAAAATTAGAAGATTTTAGTATCTTTCTAAGTAATATTCCTTTTGCTAGAATCGCGCAGCAGAATATTTGCGTTTACGGAAAAAAACCAAGAGGGGGTGAATTGGTTTCTTAAACAAAAATTAGGGTTTTAAAATTTTTCCCAAATTTCAGTGATTAAAATGTTGCGTAAAGTAAATAGATAAGGGAAAGAGGATTACACAGTTGATTTATACTGGTTCAAATCAAAATACCCTATGTCCAGTTGCTAATCACTCAAAAAGAGGATTAACGATGTCACTATAATCACAATTTACAAACAGATTACAAATTGAAAAGATAAGGAATAGAAAACACCTCTCTTAAGTCACACAAGAGATGAACACCTCCTTTGAATCCACAAAGGATGAAGAACAGTTTTTCCTAGAGACGGCACAACACACAATCCACTAAGAAACCCACTCAGTGATTCTTATCGCTTCTAGCCTACACTAAGTTTCCAAAAACACCTTTTTCTTCCCTACAAAAAGTTTTCTAGCAGTCACAACTCTTAACTTCTGTATGAAAAAGGTTTGTTAATTTGCAGAGAACCTTCGGTAGAGAGATTAGGGTATGGGAATTAGGGATTTTCGAAAACAGAAGAATTGGGAATAGGGTTTTCGTAAATTGGTTCAAATTTGAATTTCAAAAAACATAACAGACGCAAATAATCGATTATCCTGAGTGATAATCGATTATTCGAGAGCCATTTCACAGGGGAACAACACTGGACTAGGATAATCGATTATCCGGCCAAATAATCGATTATCCTGAGTGATAATCGATTATCACAGAGAGCTTTTCCTGAAAAGGATTTTCTTGCTATAATAATCGATTACCAGGGTGATAATCGATTATCATAGTGTAATTTTGATAAAAATTAGGTTTTAGAGCTTTTAAAGGATGGTCTATGTGCTGGATATCTTGGACTCTAATATTACAGAATCAAAAACATAAAAACAGAGTTATTACATAAGATTACAAGTCTTCAAATCTATAAGTCCTTTGGTCTTGAATCATCATCAAAATCTACAAGCTTCATATCCTTGTATGTTCAACAATCTCCCCCTTTTTGATGATGATCAAAATTTCCTTTAAAGCTCTTTGTAATAACCTATTTATCTGTCACAGCTAACAAAAGCGTTAAACATACCAGAAAACATTAAAATTATTAAACATAAGAGGCTTTAAATAATTTCTCCCCCTATTTTGATTTTGATAAAAAATGAAAGCTCCCCCTTAATAAGTGCATAAGATAAAATTATAGCTCCCCCTCAATCAAAGCTAAAATAAATTTTATTCCATAAAGTAAATGAATTACAAACAAGAAATATGTTGAAGAGATTTAAAACTCTTCACTTTCATCACTATTAAACTGGGCAACAAATCTGTCCTTTAAATTACATACTCTATCATCTACATCCGAAATACATCAAATAATTTCCTGATTCCGTTCTTGAGAGATAGACAAAAACTCTTGCATACTTTGATTCATATCAAACAGCATATCTTCCATAGAAGGGCGGGATGTAGGATGAGCAGATCACGTACCAGCAGTATGAATTGTTAGAAAAGGAGGCTGAGATCAAGAGGGGGGGTGAATTGATCTTTGAAATATTTTCATAAATTATAGATTATCTATTTCAAATATTAAGAGTTCTAACCAATTCTTGAATCAAACAAAACAAACAATCAAAATAAAGGCAGCAACAGAATTAAAGAGAGAAAGGTTTAGAGAGATATAACCAAGATTTATACTGGTTCACCCAATCCCAGGGCTACGTCCAGTTCTCAGCCAAATTCCAGCTGAGTTCCACTAGATTGAATGTTTTATAGATTACAACTCCAATCACACACCCAATCTACCACAAGAACCAAAATTTCAGTCGTTGCACCTAAACCTTCACCAAAAACCAACTTCCAATTCTTGAACTACCCTGCAACCAAATTCCAGCCACAGAAACCAGTGCCCACACTTCCAGACACCCACAATACAGTAATGAAATATAAAAAAAACAAAGAGAAGAAACTAGAACACTAAAACCCGGATTATGCTGCTCTGCAGAATGAGTTTCTTCACAAAAGAAATGCAGAAAATGCCTCAAGAAAGAACTTTGAAAAACTTCACAAAACTTGCATGATTCTTTCTTGAAAGTAGCTCTTATGATTGCTTGATTGATTGCTCAAAGGTATATTTTAAAAGACTCAAGCAATTCTGTTTATATAGATAATTATTCTAACAACTGGTTTAATTAATCTGTTAAAACAATCCTTTAATATGTTAAAAGTCTTGAATTAATTTGTTAAAACTTCTTTTAATCTGTTAAAATGTTCTTGACCATTTTCCATATTTGTTTTAACTAATGCGACATAATTTCAATCGATTAAAACACTTTGTAAAAGATCCCTTAAGTTGTTTTAATCGATTAGTTCGCCTTTTAATCGATTAAAATACTGTCAAATGTTTTCATAAAACTTTCTAAGTGATTTTAACTGATAACAATCTTTCAAAAACTTCTTTCAAAAACAATCCTGACAGAACTTCTTTCAAAAACTTTCAAGTGATTTTAATCGATTAATTCGTATTTACATCGATTAAAATACGGACATAACATATTTCAAAATACTTCAAGTTATTTTAATCGATTATTTTGAGTTTTTATCGATTAAAATACTGTTAGAACACTTTTCAAAACATCTTAAGTCATTTTAATCAATTATTTCGATTCTACATCAGTTAAAATACTGGCAGAAGGTTTTCAAAAACTCCTTTAATGAAAACAATCGATTAATTCAAAGATATATCAATTAAAATAGTTTTAGTGTATGTTTTAAAAGGTTTTAATCGATTATTTCGAAAACCTATTAGTTAAAAACCTGTTATGTAAGTGTTAAGAACATTTTAATTGATAAAGCTCATATAATATCAGTTAAAACAATTACTTAAAAACCATTTAACCAATTACTTTGGTTTTTAACAAATTAAACATGTTTAGAGGCATTTGCAAAATCTTTTAAATGATGAAACCTCATGCAGCAGAGAGATATGAATGATTATACCTATCTATAGATGCAGACTCATTAATCACTCTACCCTTTTAACCAAGTAACATTTGACTGCAACAGAGTAACCTTTGACTTCATTTTGACTTCATCAAATCAACAAGATCTTCGTTTAATCAAATGATTCAATAAGATCTTCATCACTTTCAGTCTTCCCCTATTTGATGACGACAAACACCTCTTTGAATAAAATCTCTACAGAAGAAGTCACTTGAATATATAGATTAGTGAGTATTCAAAAATTAATCATTTCTCCCCCTAGATTACTACTCCCCCTAAAATAGTGAGTATAAAAACAATCATTATCAAAAACAATCATAACAATCATTTCTCCCCGTTTGACTTCATCAAAAATAGGGAAGAGAGGAGTGAAACAAACAATATGCATGGGAAGTAGCACAATTTAAAAAAATTCATGATATCATCGAGAACCAATTAAAGTTGATTCAAACTTATCTTCATTAACACGTTTGTAATGAATACAATAGACACGTGTAAAGATAAGCGAGTCATGCTTTAGTAGCATGTTACAAGAACAACCATTAACTAAAGCCTTTAATTTTCTTTCCAGAGTAATAATCAATTAAAAACAGGGCATAATCGATTAAATTGTTCTTGGTTCTGATTTTAATTGATACAAATAATGTTTAAATTGATTAAAATAGTAATGAAAGTTGAAATTTAAAAACTTGAGTTCATTTAATCTATTAAATCAATATTTAATCGATTAAAATTGTATGAAAAAGTTTTGTAAAGTTCATTTAATCTATTAAAGCTTGTTTTTATCAATTAAAACAACCAGATTTCGAAACTAAGTGATGTTTGATGCATCTAAAATGCCTAACTCAGTTCGGATTTTATAAAATCTATCACGAGCAAGAGGTTTTGTGAATATATCAGCTAATTGTTTTTTAGTTTCTATAAAGAAAATTTCACAATCACCTTTTAAAACATGATCTCTAATGAAATGATGTCTAATTTCTATATGTTTTGTCCTAGAATGTTGAATTGGATTTTTTGTCAATATAATGGCACTGGTATTATCACATAAAAGAGGAATTTTATTGAGAATTAAACCATAGTCCTCAAGCTGTTGTTTGAGCCATAGGGATTGAGCACAACAACTTCTTGCTACAATGTACTCGACTTTAGCTATAGAAAGAGCAACACATGATTGCTTTTTACTATGCCATGAGATTAGACTACTTCCTAGGAGATGACAAGTGCCACTGGTGCTTTTTCTATCAAGCTTACACCCTGCAAAATCTGAGTCAGAGTATCCAATTAGATTTAGTTTGGACTCACCAGGATGCCATAACCCAACATTTAAAGTTCCTTTGAGATATTTGAGGATCCTTTTTGTAGCAGTAAGATGAGATTCTTTAGGTGCAGATTGAAACTTGGCACACATACAAACACTAAACATAATGTCAGGTCTACTTGCTGTGAGATATAATAAAGAACCAATAAGCCTTGGTGGACATTGGTGTTGATGCCTCTTTGCAATGCTGCATCTCAAATTTCTTTAAAAGCTCTGTGCAGTATTTAGATTGATGAAGAAAACTTCCTCCTTGAAGTTGTTTAACTTGTAATCCAAGAAAGTAATTGAGTTCCCCCATCATAGTCATCTCAAATTTCCCCTGCATATCTTTAATAAATTCTTTACATAAAGACTCATTAGTGGCTCCAAATATGATGTCATCAACGTATACTTGAACTAGAATAATATCATTATTTAATTTCTTCAGAAATAATGTTTTATCAACCAGACCTCTTTGATAGCCCTTTGATAAGAGAAAATTACTTAACCTTTCATACCATTGTCTTGGGGCTTGCTTGAGACCATACAAGGCTTTCTTTAATCTGTAGACATATTCTGGATGAATATGATCTTCAAAACCAGGTGGTTGCGTAACAAAAACTTCTTCATTCAAGTAGCCATTTAAGAAAGTGCTTTTAACATCCATTTGAAATAACCTAAAATTCTTTATTGAAGCATAAGCAAGTAGAAGTCTAACAACCTCTAATCTAGCAACAGGAGCATATGTTTCATCAAAATCAATTCCTTCTTGCTGATTATACCCTTTAGAAACTAATCTAGCCTTGTTTCTTGTAATTATACCATTTTCATCCATTTTATTTCTAAAAACCCATTTAGTTCCTACAATATTGACATCATCTAGTTTTGGAATTAATTCCCATACTTCATTTCTTGTAAATTGATTTAATTCATCATGCATAGCATTAATCCAGTTATTATCCTTTAATGCATCAGATATGGTTTTTGGTTCTATTTGTGATACAAATGACATGTGATTACAAAATTTGTTTAAAGATCGTCTAGTAGAAACTCCCTGATTTATTTCACCAATGATGTTGTCTATTGAAAGATTTCTTGGAGTCTTCCATTCTTTAGGCAACTGCTTCTCAGATTCTTCAATAGATTCTTCCTATTTTTGAAAAATTGTTGATTCTGGTAATTTTAACTGATACATTTTATCAACTAAAAAATCGTCTTCTATACTACACTCAGAATTAATCTGCATACTTGGGTTAGTCTCATCAAAAACAACATGAACAGATTCTTCTACAGTATTTAGTCTTTTGTTAAAGATTCTATAGGCATGGTTATTCAATGAATACCCCAAGAAAATACCTTCATCTGATTTGGAATCAAACTTTCCAAGGTTTTCCTTTCCATTGTTTAAGACAAAAACCTTACATCCAAATACTGTAAAATAGTTTATGTTGGGCTTTTTACCTTTGTATAATTCATAGGGAGTCTTTTTGAGAAAAGGTCTAATTAAAACACGGTTTAATACATGACAAGCAGTACTAACGGCATCAGCCCAAAAATATTTTGGTAATGCTTTTTCATTAAGCATTGTCCTAGCTAACTCTTCAAGAGAACGATTTTTCCTCTCAACTACACCATTTTGTTAAGGAGTTCTAGGAGCGAAAAAATTATGCTTAATACCATGTTTATCACAAAATTTATTAAAATTTTCATTTGAAAACTCTCCCCCATGATCACTTTGAATACAAGAGATGAAATAGCCTTTTTCATTTTGAATTTGTTTCGCAAATTTCTTAAACATATGGAAAGTATCAGATTTTAATTTTAAAAACATTGTCCAGGTAAATCTTGAGTAATCATCTACTATAACCAATGCATATAGATTCCCCCCTAAATTCATAGTTCTAGAAGGACCAAAGAGATCCATATGCAAAAGTTCAAGTGGTCTTGATGTTGAAACAATATTTTTCTGCGAAAAGGAATTCTTTACTTGCTTGCCCTTTTGACATGCATCACATACTTTGTCTTTCACAAACTTAAGTTTAGGTAAGTCAATTACAAGATCTTTAGAAATCAATTTATTAAGATGATTCATATGAATATGAGCTAACCTTCTATGCCATAACCAGGAATCATTCTCTTTAGAAATTAAACAACAAATTTTAGCAGAATTAGTATCTAACATGTAAATATTGTTGATCCTCTTACCAGTGATCAGTACCTGGTCTGAATCTGATTTGATGATTTGACATTGTTCTTGACCAAAGATAACTTTGTGTCCTTTATCACATAGCTGGCTAATACTAATCAAATTATGTTTCAAGCCCTCAACATATAATACATTGTTAATAATACCTTATTCTGTGCATTTGATGTCACCTATTCCAAGAATTCTTCCTTTATTATTATCCCCATAGATGACAGTCCCACCATTCTTAGGTTTTAAATTGAGAAAATTTGTAATATCTCCTGTCATGTGTTTAGAACAGTCGCTATCAAGGTACCAGAGATCTTCAGTTTGTTGTGCCTGAAAGAGAAATTAGTGTAGTTGCAGTACTAACCGATTAAATGAAGAAGTAATCGATTAATTTTGTACTGGAAGCAGAATATTAATCGATAAATTTGATATTGAATCGATTAATCTTGTTCTGGAAAAAATATATCAGAATAATAATCGATTAAAACGAGAAATAATCGATTAAATTTGGCCTTTTAATGATTTTAACTGATGTAAATCCTTTTTAATCGATTAAAACAACTATACTAAAAATCCTGAGAGCATTTTAATCGATTAAAATTATACGGACAACTTTTCTGGTATTCTCTGTAAGTGAAATTAATCGATTAAAACATTTTTATATCAATTAAAATACTCAGTCCATGAATCCATAATCAAAATTTGTTGATTGGGTACCAAAGAACTTCCAGATTTTGTTCCTGCAAAACATATTTAACATATATCTGGTACCCTTTTTATAATAATTGGGTCCAATCAGGTTATTTGAAATGAATTCTTGGGAATCCACTTCATTGTACCTCTTGGTATAGCATACTTTTTTATTATACAAAATTTAATAGAATGACCTCTTTTCATACAATAGAGGCATGTAATAAATGGTGATGAAACAGATTTACTATATGCAAAATAGTTTTTAAATGCTCTAGTTTTCTTTCCAACAAGAGGTGTAAAACCAATACCACCACGATCAATAACCAACTTTTGAGAATCAAGTATAACATCAAGACTGGTTTTTCCTTGTGCAAGTTTAGATGCAGTTTTTATTAAATATGCTAATTTCTTTTGTAACTCAGGACAATTTTCACAATCTTTTTTATCATTACACATGCAATCAAAATTATTACCTATTTCCTGATTTTCATTCTTAGTTTCTTTATCAAGAATTTCCTTTTCAAGAAGAATGATTTGGTTTTCTAATAAACTATTCATGCTTTTTAATCTTTTGTTTTCAATTTCTAATTTCTTAGCTACTGCATGCATTTATAAAAAGCATCTTGTAATGAACTGTAATTCATAGTAGTTTTTGAAGAATCAGAACTTACACTGGACATGGGAGAATTCGAATTGACCATCAAACACATCTCTATTGTTTCTTCATAAGCCATTTCAAGACTTTTCCACATTTGTGCAGCAGTCTGGCAATGAGATACCCTGAAAAATTCATTTTTGTTAAGTGCGGATGTGATGATATTCTTAGCACTACAGTCATCTTGAATTTGTTTCTTTTCATAATCATTCTAATTAGACCATTCTCTGTTAAAAACATAAGAGCCTTGTTCAATAATATTCCAAACATTTATATCAACAGATTCAATAAAGATCTTCATTCTTATCTTCCAAAATGAAAAATTTGTACCGCAAAATAGTGGAGTTCTATCAATACAAGCACCCTCAGAAAAATTATTTTCAGCCATTTGGATCGAAAGACTTGAGTAAATTTCAAGAACCTTACTCTGATACCAATTGTTAGAAAAGGAGGCTGAGATCAAGAGGGGGGGCTGAATTGATCTTTGAAAGATTTTTGCAAATTACAGATTATCTATTTCAAAGATTAAGAGTTCTGACCAATTCTTGAATCAAACAAAATAAACAATCAAAATAAAGGTAGCAACAGAATTAAAGAGAGAAAGGTTTAGAGAGATACAACCAATATTTATGCTGGTTCACCCAATCCCAGGGCTATGTCCAGTTCTCAGCCAAATTCCAGCTGAGTTCCACTAGATTGAATGTTTTACAGATTACAACTCCAATCACACACCCAATCTACCACAAGAACAAAAATTCCAGTCCTTGCACCTAAACCTTCACCAAGAACCAACTTCCAGTTCTTGAACTACCCTGCAGCCAAATTCCAGCCATAGAAACCAGTGCCCACACTTCCAGACACCCACAATACAATAATGAAATATAAAAGAAACAAAGAGAAGAAACTAGAACACTCAAACTCGGATTATGCTGCTCTGCAGAATGAGTTTCTTCGCAAAAGAAATGCAGAAAATACCTCAAGAAAGAACTTTGAAAAACTTCACAAAACTTGCGTGATTCTTTCTTGAAAGTAGCTCTTATGATTGCTTGATTGATTTCTCAAAGGTATATTTTAAAAGACTAAAGCAATCCTGTTTATATAGATAATTGTTCTAACAACTGGTTTAATTAATCTGTTAAAACAATCTTTTAATCTGTTAAAAGTCTTGAATTAATCTGTTAAAACTTCTTTTAATCTGTTAAAATGTTCTTGACCATTTTCCAGATTTGTTTTAACTAATACGACAACGTTTCAATCGATTAAAACACTTTGTAAAAAATCCCTTAAGTTGTTTTAATCGATTAAGTCATTTTTTAATCAATTAAAATACTGCCAAATGTTTTCATAAAACTTTCTAAATGATTTTAACTGATAACAATCTGTTTTAATCAATTAAACCACTTTGGAAAAAAATCTCTTATTTGTTTTAATCGATTAATTCGCATTTTAATCGATTAATATCCTGCCAAATAGTTTCATAAAACTTTCTAAGTCATTTTAATTGATAACACATCAATTAAAATCCTAAAAAAACTTCTTTCAAAAACTTTCAAGTGATTTTAATCGATTAATTCGTATTTACATCAATTAAAATACTGACAGAACATATTTCAAAATACTTCAAGTTATTTTAATCGATTATTTAGAGTTTGTATCGATTAAAATATTGTCAGAACACTTTTCAAAACATCTTAGGTCATCACTTTCATGAATGTTTTTAGCAGGCATGTCAGCAGCAGGCATGTCCTCATCATCATAATCTTGACCCATGTTGGCCATGTGAGGAGCATCCATTTACGTTCACCATCTGTAGCTAAGTGAGCGTGTCGTCCAACATCCTATTTGAATTTAGGGTCCAGGCCCGTTGTTCTCCTTCAACATTTACGCCTTTGTATTCAAGAATTCTCGATATTAGGAGAGCGTAAGGAATCTTGAATGTTGGGTGACGCTTTGCCTTGAACATTGTTAATTTGACCAAGCTTGGCCAATCAATGGGCTCATTATTCATGATGACATGAATAATGCGAAGGTCAGCAGAAGAACATTGGGCATGGTTGGTTGCCCGGGGACATAGAATCCAGACAAGAAGATGCAGCAAAAGGCGTTCTTCTTTCTTCAAAGGCCCAGCCAAAAGTTGGCGGCCAATTTTCATAGAGGGGTTGTGGAGAAAAGAGCGGTATGCCATAATTCTATTAAAATCTTCTAAGTCCGCAAGAACATTTGTATCATCCTCCCTTAAAGGAAAATGAGCAACATTTTCCCAGATATGATGATGGTCACACCCTTGACTCTAGATGTGGCAATGTGATCCCTAAATTTAAAGCGTGAATAGAAGGCCCTAACTAAATCTGGATAGGAAGTACCTTGCATTTCTATAAAGGGAAGGACACCTTGCTGCTCAAGGAGATTGGGGAAGTTGAAGCCCCTATTGATGAATTGATCACCAATAATATATTTGGGAGTGATAATACCCCTTTCTTTCCAGAAAGTCAGGAATTATTGTCTTCCTTCATCATCGGAGATCCACCCTTCAATGGAATTGGGACGGGGATGAAAAGCAAGAGCAGATCTTCTCCTTGTTGGGATCTTACTACGAGATGATGAAGCCATTTAGATTAGAAAGAGGGGAAGATGAGCAAGTTTTTGAGAAGAAGAAGGTTTTGAGGAGACGAGCTTGAATGAGTGTAGAATGCTTTGATTCAAGGTTTGGAGGTGTGTAGATCTGAATTGGAGCCTTCCTATATATAGAGAAACATCCTAACGGTCATAAACGGCTAGTTGGAGGAGAATTGAAGCCAAAATAGTTGTTACAAACAGCTAGTTTACCCATAATGTCGCAGGATAATTGATTATCAGCCTCTGATAATCGATTATTTCTTCAAGTGCAGAGATAATCGATTATCAGGCTGGATAATCGATTATTCCAGTGGCAGAATACTAGTTTTGAGCATTTTTGGGCCAGATAATCGATTATTATCCCAAATAATCGATTATTACAGAAAGATTTCATATAATTCACTTGTTTAAACTTCAATAATCAATTATTATCCAAGATAATTAATTATTCTAGAGAGATTAACATATTTTCAATGTGTTAGACACGGGATAATCGATTATTTCCCTATATAATCAATTATTATAGTACAAAATGTAAATATTGATCAGTTAAGTAGAGTTTAGGCTATTTCAAATATTCCTAAGTCTCTTCTAAGTTCATAGAATCTATCCTTTGGAAGAGGTTTAGTAAATATATCCGCTAACTGATGTTTTGTGTCTATATACTCAATTTCACAATTTCCTTTAGATATATGATCTCTTAAAAAGTAATGCCTAATCTCAATATGTTTAGTTCTAGAATGCATAACAGGATTCTTTGTGAGATTAATAGCACTTGTATTATCACACATTAAAGGAATATTACTTAGAAAGATACTATAGTCTTCTAATTGTTGCTTCATCCATAAAATTTGAGCACAACAATTACCAGCTGCAATATATTCAGCTTCAGTTGTGGATAAAGCAACACATGATTGTTTGTTAGAATGCCAAGACACTAAGGATGATCCTAACATATGACATGTTCCACTAGTACTCTTTCTATCTATTTTACATCCACCATAATCAGCATCAGAATAACCTATTAAACTAGGAGAAACTTCAGATGGATACCATAAGCCAAATCCTATAGTTCCTTTTAAATATTTTAAAATTCGTTTTACTGCAGTTAAATGAGATTATTTTGGACATGCTTGAAATCTAGAACACACACAAACAGAATGCATAATATCAGGTCTACTTGCAGTTAAGTATAATAGAGAACCTATCATACCTCTATACATTGATTGATTAATTTCCAAACCTGATTCATCTTTATCCAAATAGCATGATGTTCCCATGGGTGTGTTAGCTTCCTTTGAAGTTTCCATTTCAAATTTCTTGAGAATTTCTTTGTAGTATTTGGTTTGAGACACAAAAATGCCATCTTTAAGTTGTTTAATTTAAAGTCCAAAAAAGAATGTTAATTCTCCCATCATTGACATTTCAAATTCACCCTGCATAATCATAGCAAATCCTTCACACAAGGAATTATTAGTTGATCCAAAAATAATATCATCAACATATACTTGAACTAACAAAATATGTTCCTTAACTTTCTTAATAAATAGGGTGGAATCAATTTTTCCTCTAGAAAAATCATTTGAAATTAGAAAACTATTTAATGTTTCATACCAAGACCTAGGAGCTTGTTTCAACCCATATAAAGCTTTCTTCAATTTAAAAATGTGATTAGGATATTTAAAATCTTTAAATCCAACGGGTTGTTCCACATATACTTCCTCTTTGATAAACCCATTCAAAAATGCACTTTTAACATCCATTTGATACAGTTTAAATTTCATCAATGAGGCATAAGCAAGAAGTAGGCGTATAGCCTCTAACCTTGCAACATGAGCATAAGTTTCATCATAATCAGTAGCTTTCTCTTGAAAGTAACCTTTGGCAACAAGTCTGGCTTTTTTCTTTATTATATTTCCATCTTCATCAAGTTTGTTTCTAAATACCCATTTTGTTCCAATCACTTGATGAGATTCTTCTCTTGGAATTAATTCCCAGACTTGATTTCTTTCAAATTGATTAAGTTCTTCTTGCATTATTATGCACCATTGGTCATCTTTAAGAGCTTCCTCAACACTTTTGGGTTCAATCTGTGAAACAAAAGCTACAGACATATAGAAGTTTGTCATATTTCTAGTTCTTACCCCTTTTGAGATATCACCAATTATATTGTCCATTGAAAGTCTTCTTGGTGGTTGCCATTCTTTTACCAATTCAGTTGGTTGAGATGGCTCATTCTCATTTAAGTACATTTCTTCTAGAGCTTCTCTTATGTACTCATCATCACCTGTAAATTCTTTATTTGACTCAACAGGATTTCCCTCAAGGTCTACAATTTCATCAAAGGTGACATGTACAGATTCTTCAATTTTCAACGTTCTTCTATTGAAAACTCTATATGCTTTGCTAGTTAGTGAATAACCTAAGAAAATGGCCTCATCGGCTTTTGAGTCAAATTTTCCTAAGTTATCTTTTCCATTATTCAAAACAAAGCATTTAAATCCAAATATTTTTAAATGAGCAACATTAGGTTTCCTACCATTTAACAGTTCATAAGGAGTTGATTTTATAATTGGCCTAATAAGCATCCTTTTTAATACATAACATGCAGTACTTATAGCATCAGCCCAAAAATACTTAGGAACATTTGATTCATTCAACATTGTTCAAGCAAGTTCCTCTAGTGACCTATTTTTCCTTTCTACCACACCATTTTGTTGGGGAGTTCTAGGTGCAGAAAAATTATGTAAAATACCATTTTCTTCACAATAATTTTCAAAGCATTCATTTTGAAATTCTCCATCATGGTCACTTCTTAACATCTTAATTCTTAATTCTTTCTCATTTTGGATTTGCTTGGCAAACTTCCTAAAGACCTTAAAAGCTTCACTTTTTAATGTTAAGAAAAATGTCCAAGTATATCTAGAAAAATCATCAACAATTACAAGAGCATAGTAATTTCCACCAAAACTTTTTATCTTAGATGGACCAAATAAATCCAAGTGTAATAGTTCGAAAGGTTTTGATGTGGAAATAACATTCTTAGATTTAAAGGAGGATTTCACTTGTTTACCTTTTTGACATGCATCACATAATCTATCTTTTTCAAATTTTAACTTAGGCAAACTAACAACTAAGTCCTTTGATATTAGTTTGTTTAATTGATGCATGTTTATATGAGCCGCTCTCTTATGCCATAACCATGGATTTTCTTCCTTAGCAACTAAGCATGTTATACTAGTTTTAGGTACACAATCCAAATCAATCAAATAGATATTGTTATTCCTAATACCTTTTAATGCTATATTTTCAGAATCCTTTAAATGAATGGTGCAGAACTTACTTTCAAATATTACCTTGAATCCTTTATCACAAAGTTGACTTATACTTAGGAGATTATGCTTTAGCCCATCAACAAGAAGCACATCCTTTATCTCTAAAGTATTTGCCCCACCAATGTTTCTGGTTCCAAGTAATCTTCCTTTGTTATTGTCTCCATAGGTTACATATCCTTGTTCTTTAGCTTTGAAACTCATAAATTTCGTTTTGTCTCCGGTCATTTGTCTTGAACATCCACTGTCAAGATACCACATAGACTTCTTGGATTTGCAAGTTTCCTACAAAACAAGAACATGATAATCTTAGGTCCCCATAACTTTTGGGTCCTTGGGGTTAGAGACAATCAAATTATTTCACTATAGGAACCCAAACATATTTTCCTTTAGGAACATCAAAATGTTTAATTCTACACCTATTTGAAGTATGACCATGTTTCATACAATAAAAGCATGCATTAGATGTAATCTTTGAATATGATACATTTTTAACTTTTGAAGTTTTAGTTCCTTTTTCAATCCATACTTTTCTATTTTTAGGCTTTTTCAATGAAACATGACAGTTTTCTCTATTTTGAATAATAGCCTTATCCTTATAACTATCACTTAATTCTTTCTTAGCTTTATCAAGAAAGTGACTAAGTATATCAATATCATATTCATACTCTCTACATGAGGCACATGCTATTTCTTTATTATCATTTTCCTCTAAACATGCAATTTTCGTTTTCAAGGATTCCACCTCTTTTTCTGATTTATTCAAACACTTTTTCACATATTTATATTCATTTTTCAAGTCTTTGAAAGCATTAAATAATTCTTCATATTCATTTTGTAAAGCATCATAATCATTTTCATCATCACTTGAGGAAGAGTCAGAATCACTAACCTCAAAATCAGAAGAGATGTTGTCATTTGCCATCAAGCAAATGTTTGCTTCAATTTCTGAATCACTTGACTCCGAACTTGAGTCATTATCATCCCAAGCAATGTAGGCTTTCTTTTTGAAGAATTTCTTGCTTTTATGATCTTCATTTTTCTTGTTTGGACAATCAGTTTTTACATGTCCTGTTTCACCACAACCGTAACATTTAATATTTAAGGAAGTACTTTCTCTTACCTTTCCCTTACCTTTGAAGGGTTGCTTCCCTTTGGCTTTCATGAACTTTGTAAATCTCTTTATCATGAGACTCAAATTTTCATCATCTTCATTTTCTGAGTCTTCTTCCTCCTTCTTGTTCTTACTCTTAGAAATTTCAGTTTTGAAGGCAAGGTTTCTCTTTTGGTGTTGGACTTCTTCATCGTTTAGCCTTCCGAGTTCAAGTTCATGTTCTCTTAATTTTCCAAAGAGCGCCGCCATAGACATGGTAGCAAGATTTTGTGACTCCATGATGGCCGTCACCTTTGGTTTCCATTTCCTATCCAAAGATTTGAGAATTTTTACATTTAACTCATCAATATAAAAAATCTTACCTAACTCGGTGAGATGGTTCACAATATGTGTGAAACGCTTTTGAACGTCAAAAATCGTTTCTCCTTGTTGCATTCGGAACATCTCATACTCTTGAATCAATGAGTTCTTTCTTGCTCTTTTAACGTCATCGGTACCTTCGTGGGTTACTCTTAGCATTTCCCACATTTCTTGAGCACACTTGCAAACAAATATTCTATAAAACTCATCAAGGGTTAAAGCAGATGAAATTATATTTCTAGCCCTAACATCATATTGGGCTTTTCTATTTTCTTTAGGCGACCATCTAGATAATGGTTTTGGTACCTCTTCTCCAGTAATTTTAGGAATAAAAGGACCGTTTAAAATTGCATCCCAAACACCCCTATCAACAGACTCCAAAAATATTTGCATTCTAACTTTCCAAAAAGGATAATTTTTCCCCGCAAAAAGTGGGGGTCTATTGATAGAAGCACCCTCGACAAATGTTTGATTTTGTCCGGCCATTTTCGAAAATTGAATGACTATCAAAGCAAGCTCTAATACCACTTGTTAGAATCGCGCAGCAGAATGTTTGCGTTTACGGACAAAAAGAAGGGGGTGAATTGGTTTCTTAAACAAAAATTAGGGTTTTAAAATTTTTCCCAAATTTCACCGATTAAAATGTTGTGCAAAGTAAATACATAAGGGAAAGAGGATTACACTGTTGATTTATACTGGTTCGGATCAAAAGACCCTACGTCCAGTTGCCAATCACTCAAAAAGAGGATTAACGCTGTCATTATAATCACAGTTTACAAACAGATTACAAATTGAAAAGATAAGGAATAGAAAACACCTCTCTTAAGTCATACAAGAGATGAACACCTCCTTTGAATTCAAAAAGGATCAAGAACAACTTTTCCTAGAGACGGTACAACACACAATCCACTAAGAAACCCACTTAGTGATTCTTATCACTTCTAGCCCACACTAGGTTTTCAAAAGCCCCTTTTTCTTCCCTACAAAAAGTTCTCTAGCGGTCACAACTCTTAACTTTTGTATGAAAAAGGTTTGTTAATTTGCAAAGAGCCTTAGAGAACCTTAAGTAGAGAGAATAGGGTCTAGGAATTGGGGATTTTCAAAAACAGAAGAATTGGGAATAGGGTTTTCGTAAATTGGTCCAAATTTGAAATTCAAAACCCATAACAGACGCAAATAATCGATTATCCTGAGTGATAATTGATTATTCCAGAGCCATTTTCATAGGGGAACAAAATTGGACCAGGATAATCGATTATCTTGCCAAATAATCGATTATTTGCTTGTGATAATTGATTATCCTGAGTGATAATCGATTATCACAGATAGTTTTTCCTGAAAATGATTTTCTTGCTGTAATAATCGATTATCCAGGGTGATAATCGATTATCACAGTGTAATTTTGATAAAAAATGAGTTTTTAGAGCTTTTAAAGGATGCTCTATGTGTTGGCTATCTTGGACTCTAATATTATAGACTCAAAAATATAAAAACAGAGTTATTACATAAGATTACAAGTCTTCAAATCTCTAAGTCCTTTGTTCTTGAATCATCATTAAAATCTACAAGCTCCATATTCTTATATGTTCAACACCTTTAATGTGTGATAATACAAGTGCTATTAATCTCACAAAGAATCGTGTTATGCATTCTAGAACTAAACATATTGAGATTAGGCATCACTTTTTAGGAGATCATATATCTAAAGGAAATTGTCAAATTGAGTATATAGACACCAAACATCAGTTAGTAGATATATTTACCAAACATTTTCCAAAAGATAGATTCTATGAACTTAGAAGAGACTTAGGAATATTAGAAATAGCCTAAACTCAGCTTAACTGACCAATCTTTGCATTTTGTACTGGAATAATCGATTATATAGGGCAATAATCGATTATCCTATGTCTAATATATGTTAAAATTGTTAATCTCTCTGGAATAATCGATTATCTTGGGTAATAATGAATTATTAAAGCTTAAATAAGTGGATTATGAAAAATCTTTCTGTAATAATCGATTATTTAGGGTAATAATCGATTATCTGTACCAAAAATGACCAAAATCAGTAATTTGCCTCTGGAATAATCGATTATCCTGCAACATTGGGGGTAAACTAGTCGTTTGTAATGGCTATTTTTGCTTCAATTCTCCTCAAACTAGTCGTTTATGACCGTTGGGATGTTTCTCTATATATAGGAGGGCTCAAATTCACATCCACACACTTCCAAACCTTGAATCCAAGCATTCTTCACACATTCAAGCTCTCTTGTCTCTTCAAAGCCTTCTTCTTCTCAAAACCTCCTCATCTTCCTCTCTTTTTAATCTAAATGGCTTCATCTTCTCGTAGCAAGATTCCAACAAGGAGAGGATCCGCTCCTTCTTTTCATCCCCGCCCTAATTCCATTGAATGGTGGATATCTGATGAAGAGGGAAGACAGGAATTCCTGAATTTCTGGGAAGAAAGGTGTATTATTATTCCTAAATTTATTATTGGTGATCAATTCATAAATAGGGGATTCAACTTCCCCAATCTACTTGAGCAGCAAGGTGTCATTCCCTTCATAGAAATGCAACGTACTTACTATCCAGATTTAGTTCGGGTTTTCTATTCTCGCTTTAAATATAGGGATCACATTGCTACCTCTAGAGTCAAGGGTGTGACCATCATCCTTGATGATGATATTTGGAAAAATGTTGCTCATTTTCCTTTAAGGGAGGATGCTGTAAATGTTCTTGCTAACTTAGAAGATTTTAATCGCATTATGGCATACCATTCTTTTCTCCGCAACCCTACCATGGAAATTGGCCGCCAACTTTTGGCCGGGCCTTTGTGTTGACAATTCAAGGACTTGATGTTGCACTTGATGAATATGAAGAATGGATTTTGATGATGATCCAAGAACTAAAGACTTAGAATATTGAAGATTGAAGATTGGTGATAATTGTATTGTAATAACTCTGATTTATTTAAGATTGAGTCTGTAATTATAGAGTCTAAGATAGCCGGTACATAGTCTGTAACTTAGAAGCTTCAAAATGCTCAAATTTATCATGCAGGCTCGGCTTTAATCGATTATATAGGGAAATAATCGATTAAAACAGATGAGAAAACCATTTTCGAGCATATACTCACTTGTTTTAATCGATTAAAACATCAAAATAATCGATTAAAAGGTCAAATAATCGATTATTTCACCAAATAATCGATTAAACCGAGAGGATTGGGTTCTGCGTATTTGGCTCTGTTTTAATCGATTAAAACTCCATTTAATCGATTATTTCGATCTGTTTTTCAAATTAAATTTCAAATTAACCCTATTTTCGAAAACCCAATTACCAAGAACCCTAGTTTCGAAATCCTCAATTCCTAAACCCTAATTTCCCTACTTAAACTCTGCTTTAGCACTCGAAACAAAGAACAAAAAGAACAACTCTTTCCATACAAAAGTTAAGTGCTTGTGAGTGCCGAGAACTGTTTGTTGCAAGGAAAGGGGGCTTTTGGAAACTTCGGTGTGAGGCTAGAAGCGATAAGAATCACTAAGTGGA
Organism: Sphenostylis stenocarpa; assembly: GCA_963425845.1. Lineage (NCBI taxonomy): Eukaryota > Viridiplantae > Streptophyta > Magnoliopsida > Fabales > Fabaceae > Sphenostylis > Sphenostylis stenocarpa. The sequence goes on along the minus strand of OY731401.1, from coordinate 28,621,170 downwards.
GTTCTTAGTGGATTGAGTGCTGTGCCGTCTCCGGGAAAAGCTGTTCTTCGGGGCTTTTGGAAACTTGGTGTGAGGCTAGAAGCGATAAGAATCACTAAGTGGAGTTCTTAGTGGATTGTGTGTCTGTGCCGTCTCCAGGGAAAAGCTGTTTATCATCTCTTGTGGATTTCAAGAGAGGTTTTATCTTTAACTTTATCTTTTTCATTATAATTTGTGTTGTAACAACTTTGTTCTTAGTGACAGCGTTAATCCTCTTTTGAGTGATTAGCAACTGGACGTAGGGTCTTTTGATCCGAACCAGTATAAACCTATTGTGTAATCTTCTCTACTCTTCTCTATTTACATTTACGCAGTTTTTAATCGGTAAAATTTGGGGAAAATTTTGAAAACCTAATTTTTATTAAGTAACCAATTCACCCCCCCCCCCTCTTGGTTTTTGTCCGACCACGCGAACATTCCGCTGCGCGATTCTAACACTTTGAAGAAAGAAGAACCCCTGTTGCTGCATCTTCTTGTATGGATTCTATGTCCTCGGGCAACCAACCATGCCCAATGTTCTTCTACTGACCTTCGCATTATTCATGCCATCATGAATAATGAGCCCATTGATTGGCCAAGCTTAGTCACATTAACAATGCTCAAGGAAAAGCGTCACCCAACCTTCAAGATTCCTTAGGCTCTCCTCATATCCAGGATTCTTGAATACAAAGGCGTCAATGTTGAAGGGGAACAACGGGCCTAGACACTTAATTCAAATAGAATGCTAGACGACACACTCACTCAGCTGCAAATGGTGAACATAAACGGAGTTTACGTTTATAAAGATGATGCTCCTCACATGGCTAACATGGCTCAAGATTCTGATGATGAGAACATGCCTGGTGCTGACATGCCTGCTGCTAATGTTCATCCTGCTGGAACGTCATCAGTTGCTCACCCTACATCCCTCCCTTCCATGGAAGATATGTTGTTCGACATGAATCAAAGAATGCAAGAATTTTTCTCTATCTCTCAAGAAATTATTCGATGAATTCCAGATGTAGATGATAGAGTGTGTAATTTAGAGGACAGATTTGACGTCCAGTTTAATAGTGATGAAAGTGAAGAGTTTTAATCTCTTCAACATATTTCTTGTTTGTACTTCATTTTCTTTAATGAATAAAAACTTTATTTTTGCTTTGATTGAGGGGGAGCTATTTTTCTATCTTATGCACTTATTGAGGGGGAGTTTTCATTTTTTAATATAATCAAAATAGGGGGAGAAATTATTTAAAGCCTCTTATGTTTAATAATTTTAATGTTGTCTGGTATGTTTAATAGTTTTGTTAGTTATGACAGATAAAATAGGTTATTACAAAGGGCTTTAAAGCAAATTTTGATCATCCTCAAAAAGGGGGAGATTGTTAAACATACAAGGATATCAAGCTTGAAGATTTTGATGATGATTCAAAGACAAAGGACTTAGAGATTTGAAGACTTGTAATCATGTATATTTACTTATAATAACTATGTTTTATGTTTCTGAATCTGTAAAATTAGAGTCCAAGATAGCCAAGCACATAGTCCATCCTATAAAAGCTTATTTTTATCAAAAATACACTGTGATAATCGATTATCACTCAGGATAATCGATTATCACAGACTGAAAAAAAATTTAGGAAAAGCTTACTGTGATAATCGATTATCACTCAGGATAATCGGTTATCCCAGGCAAATAATCGATTATTCAGCCAGATAATCGATTATCCTGGTCCTGTTTTGCTCCTTTGCGGAAATGGCTCTAGAATAATCGATTATCACTCAAGACAATCGATTATTTATGTCTATTATGAGTTTTGAAATTCAAATCTGGACCAATTTACAAAAACCCTATTCCCAGTTCTTATGTTTTCGAAAATCATCATTTCCCAGACCTTATTCTCTCTACTTAAGGTTCTCTAAGGCTCTCTGCAAATTAACAAACATTTTTCATACAAAAGTTAAGAGTTGTAACTATGAGAACTTTCTGTAGGGAAGAAAAGGGGCTTTTCAAAACCTAGTGTGGACTAGAAGCGATAAGAATCACTGAGTGGGTTTCTTGGTGGATTGTGTGTTGTGCTGTCTCTAGGAAAAGTTGTTGTTCATCCTTTGTGGATTCAAAGGAGGTGTTTGAAGCACTTGTTGGATTTGATGAAGACATATAGAGTTTATAAAGTTTATTTTGTGGGTGTGTAGGTAGATAGGTTATAGGTTTAGAATTTAATCTCTTGATAATTTCAGTAGATCTTATGATAAGTGCCTATAAATGTTGCATTTCATAGAATTTATCTTACTGCATGAAAAAACAATCTTTAAGCCTTGAAAGAACAAACTGAGTTTTTCAATCTGTTAAAATCACTTAAAATAGGAAATGTATATATACAACCAATATTTTAATTGATTGAATCGTAGAATCAACAGGTTAAAATGTTCTTGATGGTTTTTCCATATTAAGGGTTTCGCAGTATTAATTTGTTGAATTGATAAATCAATAGATTAAAATGTTCTAAGCCATTTTTAATTTCAAACGTATCTCAGATTTTTAATCTGTTGAAACAGAGAGATGTCATTTTTCATCTTAAAGTATCTCAGATTTTTAATCTGTTGAAATCAATTTTAATCTGTTGAAACAGAGAGATATCATTTTTCATTTTTAAGTATCTCAGATTTTTAATCTGTTGAAATGAATTTTAATCTGTTGAAACATAGAGCTACCATTTTTCTTCTAACTGTTTCAATCCATTAAAAGCTCGAAATAACCGATTGAAAGAGTTTTAAATAAAATCAATCGATTGAAACATCATTTTAAATCGATTGAAACTGTCAGTTTCTCTCTTTTACTCTATAAATACAGTTATGAACCAGTATAAACTCTTGTGTTGTATTTCTGTTTTTATCTCTTTTCATTTCTGGTTTATATTCTTGCTTTGTTTAAAACCAAATTTGCCTAATAAAAGATTCGATAAAGATTAATCATTCTTCCACAAAGAAAGAGTGTTTTTCGAAAAATATTTCTAAAGTTCAATTCACCTCCCCTCTTGAACTCAACCATTAATTCTTACAATGTTCATCTCTTGTGTGACTCAAGAGAGGTATTTTCTATTCCTTATCTTTTCAATTTGTAATCTGTTTGTAAATTGTGATTATAGTGAAGCGTTAATCCTTTTTTTAAGTGATTAGCAACTGGACGTATGGTCTTTTGATCCGAACCAATATAAATCAACTGTGTAATCTTCTTTCCCTTATCTATTTACTTTACAAAGCATTTTAATTGGTAAAATTTGGGAAAAATTTTAAAACCCTAATTTTTGTTTAAGAAACCAATTCACCCTCCCTCTTGATTTTTTTCCATAAACGCAAACATTCCGCTATGCGATTCTAACAGAAAGAATTTGATTCAGATTTCTTTGTCTACCTTTTATGTCCAGATTTATCTTTAATTTTTCTTTTGAGAAATTTGTTGAACTTCTTGACCAGTAGACCCAAATTTATCTTTAATTTGTTTTTCACTTTTTGCTTCTGTATCTTCTTTTTTCTTCTGTATCTTCTTTTTTTTTCTTCTACTTTGAGTGTTATGTTTTTGCCTTTCTTTTCTGAGACTTCCTGCTCATTGAATCTTTTTATCTCCATTTTATGCTCTCTAAGTTTTCCAAATAAAGAGGTTGCGGTCATGATGGATAAGTCTTTTGATTCTGAAATTGTTGTAACCTTGTGTTGCCATGACCTGTCAAGACATTTTAACACTTTGATATTTAGTTCTTCTTTATCAAAAGTCTTACCAAGACCCATCACGTGATTAATGATATGAGTAAAACGTTTCTGCACATCTGCAATGCTTTCTCCAGATTGCATCTTGAATAGTTCATATTCTCTTATGAGAGTGTGTTTTCTAGCTCTTTTTATATCAGTTGTTCCTTCATGGGTTACCTCAAGAACATCCCACATTTATTTAGCAGATTGGCATTAAGATACCCTAAAACATTCATCCATGTTAAGAGCAGATGAAATAATGTTCTTTGTAGTGCAATCATTTTGAATTATCTTCTTTTCATTCTCATTTAAATCAGACCAATCTTTATCAGTGGTAAGAGGACCTTTTTCAATTATGTTCCAAACATTCTTCTCTATGGATTTAATAAAGATCTTCATTCTAATTTTCCAAAATTGATAACTTGTACCACAAAATAGTGTTGAACATACAAGGACTTCATGTTGAACTTACATGGACATGAAGCTTGTTGATTTTGATGATCATTCAAGAACAAAGAACTTAGAGTGTTGAAGACTTGTATTGTTGTGTAATAACTCTGTTTTGATGAGTTTGAGTCTATAATATTAGAGTCTAAGATAGCCGGTACATAGTTTACTCTTTAGAGGCTTCAAAAACTCATATTTATCAAAAAGCCTCGGGTTTAATTGATTAAATAATCAGATAATCGATTATTACAGTGAGAAAAACAATTTTCTGTATTTGTTCATTGTAATAATCGATTAACACACCTGTTGTTCGATTAACAGGCCAGTTAATCAATTAATAGGGCACTTAATCGATTAAAACAGAGAGTTTTGGGGTTCTGTTGATTTTGGCTCTATAATAATCGATTAACACTTCATTTAATCGATTATTTCAGTCAGATTTTGATTTTCAACTTCAAATTAAACCTATTTTCGAAAACCCTAATCCCAATACTCCAAGTTCCGAAAATCCCCAATTCCCAAACCCTAATTCATCTACTTAAGGTTCTCTAGGGCTCTCAGAAAATAGAACAACCTTTTTCAAACAAAAGTTAAGTGTTGTGAGTGCCAGAGAACTGTTTGTTGGAGGAAAAAGGGGCTTTTGGAACCTGGTGTGGGCTAGAAGCGATAAGAATCACTAAGTGGATTTCTTAGTGGATTGTGTGTTGTGCCGTCTCTAGGGAAAGTTGTTCTTCATCTCTTGTGGGTTTCAAGAGAGGTGTTTTCTTTACTTTATCTTTTCAATTATTATCTGTTTGTAACAACTTTGATTATAGTGACAGCGTTAATCCTCTGTTTGAGTGATTAGCAATTGGACGTAGGGTCTTTTGATCCGAACTAGTATAAATCTCCTGTGTAAGACTTTATCTCTATTCTATTTACGTTTACACAACATTTTAATCGGTAAAATTTGGGGAAAATTTTTAAAACCTAATTTTTGTTAAGAAACCAATTCACCCCCCTCTTGGTTTTTGTCCAATAACGCGAACATTCCGTTGCGCGATTCTAACAAGTGGTATCAGAGCTTGCTTTGATAGTCATTCAAATTTTTCGAAAAATGGCTAGACAAAATCAAACTTTTGCCGAAGGTGCGTCTATCAACAGACCCCCACTTTTTGCGGGTCAAAATTATCCTTTCTGGAAAGTAAGAATGCAAATCTTTTTAAAGTCTGTTGATAGAGGCGTTTGAGACGCTATTTTAAATGGTCCATATATTCCTAAAGTTACTGAGAACGGTGTAGACGTTCCTAAACTTTTTTTCTAGATGGACAACAGAGGCAAATAGAAAAGCACAATTTGACGTTAGGGCTAGAAATATTATTTCATCTGCTTTAACTCTTGATGAGTTTTACAGGATCTTTGTTTGTAAAAGTGCTCAAGAGATGTGGGAAATGCTAAGAGTGACCCACGAAGGTACCGATGATGTTAAGAGAGCACGGAAAAATTCCCTAATCCAAGAATATGAGATGTTCAGGATGCAACAAGGCGAAACGATATTTGACGTTCAAAAGCATTTCACTCATCTTGTGAACCATCTCACCGGATTAGGTAAAATCTTTGACGTTGATGAATTGAATGTTAAAATCTTAAAATCTTTGGATAGGAAATGGAAACCTAAGGTGACGGCCATCTCAGAGTCACAAAACCTTGCCACAATGTTTATGGCGGCGCTCTTTGGAAAGTTGAGAGAGCATGAGCTAGAGCTAGGAAGGCTAAATGATGAGGAAGGTCAATATCAAAAGAAGAACTTAGCCTTCAAAACAGAAATTTCAAAAGGTAAGAATAAAAAGGAAGAAGAAGACTCGGAAAATGAAGAAGAAGAATTGAGTCTTATGATAAAGAAGTTTACAAAATTCATGAAAGCCAAAGGAAGACATCCCTTCAAAGGTAAAGGAAAGGTAAAGGAAAATTCTTCTGTAAATATCAAATGTTATGGTTATGGTGAAGCAGGACATATGAAGACCGAATATCCAAACAAGAAAAACGAAGAAATCAAAGGCAAAAAGTTCTTCAAGAAGAAAGCCTACATTGCTTGGGACAACAGTGGTTCAAGTTCGGAATCAAGTGACTCGGAAGTTGAAGCCAATATTTGCTTAATGGCAAATGACAACATATTTTCCGACTTTGAGGTAAGTGATTCCGACTCATCTTCAAGTGATGATGAAAATAATTATGATGAACTGCAAAATGCATATAATGAATTGTTTAGTGCCTTTAAGGACTTGAAAAATGAATATAAAGTTGTAAAAAAGAGTTTAAGTAGATCCGAAAAGGAGGTTGATTCATTAAAAACGAAAATTGCATGTTTAGAGGAAAAGGAAACCTTAGAAACGAAAATTGTATGCTTAGATGAAAATGATGATAAGAACATAGCATGTGTATCTTGTAAAGAATATGAATATGACATAGATATACTTAACCATTTGCTAGATAAAGCCAAAGAGGAGATAGGTAACATTAATAAAGATAAAGTTGTTATTGCTCAAAATAGAATATACCATCATGTTCCTTTGAAAAAGCCTAAGATTAAAAATAAAAGAGTATGGGTAGAAAAAGGAACTAGAGCATCTATGATTAGAAATGAATCATATTCAAAAGCTACATCTAAAGCATGTTTTTATTGTATGAAACAAGGTCATACTTCAAATAGATGTAAAATAAAACATTTTGGTGTTCCTAAAGGAAAATACATTTGGGTTCCTATTGTTAAATAACTTGTTTATCTCTAACCCCAAGGACCCAAAAGTTATGGGGACCTAAGTTTACTATGTTCTTGTTTTGTAGGAAACTTCCAAATCAAAGAAGTCTATGTGGTATCTTGATAGCGGATGCTCAAAGAATATGACCGGTGATAAAACGAAATTTGTGAGTTTCAAAGCTAAAGAACAAGGATATGTAACTTATGGGGACAACAACAAAGGAAAAATTCTTGGAGTTGGAAATATAGGTGGTGCAAACACTTTGGAGATATAGGATGTGCTTCTTGTTGATGGGCTAAAGCATAATCTCCTTAGTATAAGTCAACTATGTGACAAAGGACTTAAGGAAATATTTGAAAGTAAATTTTGCACCATACATTTGATAGATTCCGAAGATGTAGCATTAAAAAGCATTAGGCATAATAACATATACTTGATTGATTTGGATTGTTTACATGATTCTAGTATAACATGTTTAGTTGCTAAGGAAGAGAACCCTTGGTTATGGCATAAGAGAGCAGCTCATATAAATATGCATCATTTAAATAAATTGATATCAAAAGACTTAGTTGTTGGTTTGCCTAAGTTAAAGTTTGAAAAAGATAGGTTATGTGATGCATGTCAAAAAGGTAAACAAGTGAAATCATCATTTAAATCAAAGAGTGTCATTTCCACATCAAAACCTTTAGAATTATTACATTTAGACTTATTTTGTCCTTCTAGAATAAAAAGCTTTGGTGGAAATTATTATGGACTTGTGATTGTTGATGACTTTTCTAGATATACTTGGACATTTTTCTTGACAATGAAAAGCGAAGCTTTTAAGGACTTTAGAAAGTTTGCAAAGCAAATTCAAAATGAGAAAGACCTAAGAATTAAAGTTTTAATAAGAGACCATGGTGGTGAGTTTCAAAATGAAAAGTTTGAAAATTATTGTGAGGAAAATGGAATATTGCATAATTTTTCTGCTCCTAGGACTCCCCAACAAAATGGTGTAGTTGAAAGGAAAAATAGGTCACTAGAGGAACTTGCTAGAACAATGATAAATGAATCAAATGTTCCTAAATACTTTAGGGTTGATGCAATTAGTACTGCATGTTATGTTTTGAATAGAATGCTCATTAGGCCAATTATAAAATCAACTCCCTATGAATTGTTAAATGGTGGAAAGCCTAATGTTTCTCATTTGAAAATATTTGGATGTAAGTGCTTTGTGTTAAATAATGGAAAGGAAAACTTAGGAAAATTTGACTCAAAAGCCGATGAGGGCATTTTCTTAGGTTATTCATTAACTAGCAAAGCTTATAAAGTGTTTAATAGAAGAACCTTGAATGTTGAAGAATCTATACATGTTACTTTTAATGAAATTGTAGACCTCGGGGGAAATCCTCTTCAGTCAAATAAAGAACTTGCAGGTGATGATGAATACATAAGAGAGGCTCTTGATGAATTGTATTTGGAAGAAAATGAGTCTTCTCAAACACCTGAATTAGCAAAAGAATGGCAATCACCAAGAGGACTTTCAATGGAAAATATTATTGGTGATATCTCAAAAGGGGTAAGAACTAGAAATATGACTAATTTCTACATGTTTGTAGCTTTTGTGTCACAGATAGAACCCAAAAATGTTGAGGAAGCACTTAAAGATGACCAATGGTGCATAGCTATGCAAGAGGAACTTAACCAATTTGAAAAGAATCAAGTCTGGGAATTAATCCCAAGAGAAGAATCACATCAAGTAATTGGAACTAAATGGGTATTTAGAAATAAACTTGATGAAGATGGAAACATAACAAAGAATAAAGCCAGACTTGTTGCCAATGGTTACTGTCAGGAGGAAGGTATTGATTATGATGAAACTTATGCTCCTATTGCTAGGTTAGAGGCTATACGCCTACTTCTTGCTTATGCATCATTGATGAAATTTAAATTATATCAAATGGATGTTAAGAGTGCATTTTTGAATGGTTTTATTAAAGAAGAAGTATATGTAGAGCAACCCCCTGGATTTGAAGATTTTAGTTATCCTAATCATATTTTTAAATTAAAGAAAGCATTATATGGGTTAAAACAAGCTCCTAGGCCTTGGTATGAAAGGCTAAGTAGTTTCCTAACTTCAAATGATTTTTCTAGAGGAAAAATTGATTCTACTCTGTTAATAAAGAAAGTAAAAGAACATATCTTATTGGTCCAAGTATATGTTGATGATATTATTTTTGGATCAACTGATAATTCTTTGTGTGTAGAATTTGCTAAGATAATGCAGGGAGAGTTTGAAATGTCTATGATGGGAGAATTAACATTCTTCCTTGGACTACAAACCAAGCAACTTAAAGATGGTATTTTTGTCTCTCAAACCAAATAATGCAAGGAGATACTCAAAAAGTTTGGAATGGACACTTCAAAGGAAGCTAACACACCCATGGGAACTTCATGCTATTTAGACAAGGATGAATCAGGTTTGGAAATTAATCAATCTATGTATAGAGGTATGATAGGTTCACTGTTATACTTAACTGCAAGTAGACCTAATATTATGCATTTTTTCTGTGTTTGTGCTAGATTTTAGGCATGTCCAAAAGAATCTCACCTAACTACAGTAAAACGTATTTTAAAATATTTAAAAGGAACTACTGGTTTTGGTTTATGGTATCCATCTGAAGCTTGTACTAGTTTAATAGGTTATTCTGATGCTGATTATGGTGGATGCAAAATAGATAGAAAGAGTACTAGTTGGACATGTCACTTGTTAGGTTCATCATTAGTGTCTTGGCATTCTAAGAAACAGGCATGTGTTGCTTTATCCACCACTAAAGCTGAATATATTGCAGTTGGTAATTGTTGTGCTCAAATTTTGTGGATGAAATAACAACTAGAAGATTATAATATATTTCTAAATGACATTCCTTTGATGTGTGATAATACGAGTGCAATCAATCTTACTAAGAATCCACTAATGCAATCTAGGACTAAGCATATAGAAATTAGACATCATTTCTTGAGAGATCATATAAGTAAAGGAAACTGTAAAATTGAGTATGTTGATACAAAGCATCAATTAGCAGATATTTTTATTAAGCCTCTTCCCAAGGATAGATTCTATGATCTTAGAAGAGACTTAGGAATATTATACATTGCCTAAATTCTGCTTAAATAAAAAACTTTTGCATGATTGTAATGTTATATATCTCTTTGTCTGTAATGACGTTTCCTTATGAAATAAAGTTTGGTATTCTTTTATTGCTTTGATTGAGGGGGAGTTATCTCCAAGTTATGCATATGTTGAGGGGGAGCTCTTAATTTTTTATTATAATCAAAATAGGGGGAGAAATATTTAAAGCCTCTTATGATTGAATTTAAATATTATCTGATATGTTTAATGTGTTTGTTTGTGTGATAGATAAATCAAGTTATTACAAGGCTTTAAAAGAAAATTTTGATCATCATCAAAAAGGGGGAGATTAATGAACATACAAGGACTTGATGTTGAACTTACATGGACATGAAGCTTGTTGATTTTGATGATGATTCAAGAACAAAGAACTTAGAGTGTTGAAGACTTGTATTATTGTGTAATAACTCTGTTTTGATGAGTTTGAGTATGTAATATTAGAGTCTAAGATAGCCGGTACATAGTCTACTCTTTAGAGGTTTCAAAAACTCATATTTATCAAAAAGCCTCGGGTTTAATCGATTAAATCATCAGATAATCAATTATTATAGTGAGAAAAACCATTTTCTGTATCTGTTCATTGTAATAATCGATTAGCACACCTGTTAATCGATTAACAGGCTAGTTAATCGATTCATAGGGCACTTAATCGATTAAAACAGAGAGTTTTGGGGTTTTGTTGATTTTGGTTCTGTAATAATCGATTAACACTTCATTTAATCGATTATTTCAGTCAGATTTTGATTTTCAACTTCAAATTAAACCTATTTTCGAAAACCCTAATCCCAATACTCCAAGTTTCAAAAATCCCCAATTCCCAAACCCTAATTCATCTACTTAAGGTTCTCTAAGGCTCTCAGAAAACAGAACAACCTTTTTCAAACAAAAGTTAAGTGTTGTGAGTGCCAGAGAACTGTTTGTTGGAGGAAAAAGGGGCTTTTGGAACCTGGTGTGGGCTAGAAGCGATAAGAATCACTAAGTGGAGTTCTTAGTGGATTGTGTGTTGTGCCGTCTCTAGGGAAAGTTGTTCTTCATCTCCTGTGGGTTTCAAGAGAGGTGTTTTCTTTACTTTATCTTTTCAATTGTTATCTGTTTGTAACAACTTTGATTATAGTGACAGCGTTAATCCTCTATTTGAGTGATTAGCAACTGGACGTAGGGTCTTTTGATCCGAACCAGTATAAATCTCCTTTGTAAGACTCTATCTCTATTCTATTTACGTTTACACGACATTTTAATCGGTAAAATTTGGGGAAAAATTTTAAAACCTAATTTTTGTTAAGAAACCAATTCACCCCCCTCCCCTCTTGGTTTTTGTCCGACAATGCGAACATTCCACTGCGCGATTCTAACAAATAGTGGAGGTCTATTGATAAAAGCTCCCTCAAAACAAAGTAATTTGTTTTCAGCCATGAAAAAAATAGGACCAAGAGTCTTAAATATCTTTCAAGATCCTGTTCTAATACCAATTGTTAGAAATAGAGGCTGAGATCAAGAGGGGGGATGAATTGATCTTTTGAAAACTTTTTCATACTTTACAGATACAAATTAAAAATTTCAAAGATTAAGAAATCAGATTAAGAATTGAACCCAAAAAACAAGTCAGAATTGAGCAAAGTTCAAATAGATTTAAAGAAGATGAAAGAAGAGACAAAGAAACATAAAGATTTATACTATTTCACCCACACTACAGGGCTACATCTAGTTCTTAACCAAATTCCAGTTAAGTTTCACTAGATTGAATTTGTTTTGAATACAGAACAGAATTACAAAACACCCAATCTGCACCAAGAACCAAATTCTAGTTCTTGAACTCAACCTGTAATGAAATTCCTGCTGCAAAAACAGTGCCCAACCTTCCAGACACACTAAGACTACACAGATTCAAAATAGAAAAGAGAGAATGAAGAAACTAGAACAATCAAACCTGGTTATGCAGATGTAGAAATCCTACTGCAGAATGAGTTTCTTCACAAGTAAGAAAACAAAAATGCCTCAAGAATGAACTTTGAAAATTCCCACTGAAAACAACACACTTCTCTCTTAAAAAGATCTCTATAATTACTTGAATTTTTTCTAAAAGATGTGTTTTAAAGCGTTGAATCAAATTTGTATATATAGAGACTTTTTCTAACAAAATGGTTTGATTAATCGATTATTTCATTGTTTAATCGATTAAAAAATCTTGATTATAACTGTTTTAATCGATTAAAATATCTTTTAATTTATTAAAGTGTTCAACAAACTTTAAAAAAAAGATTTTAACTGATACAAATACAGTTTAATCGATTAAAATATTTATACCAAAAATCCTTTAAAGATTTTAATCAATTAATTCGTATTTTAATCGATTAAAATACTGCGAGAAGATTTTCAAAAACTTCTAAAATGATTTTAAGCGATAAAAACTTGATTTAATCGATTAAAACATTTGTACAAAAACTTTAAGTGATTTTAATCGATTAATTCAAAGTTTAATCAATTAATAAACTGGCAGGACTTTTCTTAAATCGTCTTAAATATTTTTAACCGATAAAAACTTCTTTTAATCGATTAAAACATTAACTAGAAACTTTTTAAGTGATTTTAATCGATTAATTCAAGGTTTAATCGATTAAAATACCGACAAAATATTTTTTAAAACTTTCTCAAGTGTTTTTAATCGATTAAATTGAAGATGTATAAGTTAAAACGATGACGAGTACATGTTTTAAGTAGTTTTGAATGATTATTTTGAAAATACATCAGTTAAAAATATGTCGAAGTGTTTTTAGATGATTTTAATCGATTAATCTGTAAATAAATTAGTTGATTCGAGAGACTTAAGAGCATATTAACCGATTAAAACAATTTAAAATAATTAGAGGCATTTTTATTTCTTTCAATTGATAAAACCTCATGCTATAGAAATGGATAGAAGATTATACCTACATAATATGGATGCGGACTTACTAAACATTACAATCCTTAACCCATAACTCCTTTGAATTCATCAAATCTTTAATATCTTAAATATTTTTCTTGTCTTTATTAGAAACAAGATGCTTGAAGGAACTACAAAATTCAAATAAAAATGCAGAAGAAAAGATCCAATCACAGAATGTGTTTCCTCAAAATAAGAATCGAGAGCCTCAAGAAAGATTTTAAAAGAATTCTAACGAGAAAAATGTGTTTCTCTCTTGAAAAAGATCTCTAAAGATTGCTTAAATGATTTCTCAAAGATGTGTTTTGATATTTTAATGAGAAATGCTTTTTAATCAATTAAAAAGGTTCTGCCAATTTTTCCCGAGATGTTTTAATTGATAAAAAATTGTTTTTCAGAAACGTTTTAATTGATGAAAATTGTGATACAAAAATTGTTTAAGAGTTTTTGATCGATTATTTAAAAGTTATATCGATTAAAATTCTGGTAGAAAGTTTTCTAAAACTTCTTAAGTGAATTTAATCGATTATTTTGAAGATATGTCAAAATTGCGATAGAAAGTGTTTGTGATGAACGTCAGTTCTGGGAGGTCTTCAACGTTGAAAGTCTGATTTTTCATATCGATAATTTTTATAATAAATAACCCTTCTATTTATCTAAGGGTCCCCCTCCCTTTTATATTATATTTTTTAGAAGTTTGAATCATTACCAAATTAAATGTTTAAGAGAATTGTCACTAAACTATACCTTAGAGTTGGAGGCCGATACTCCAACAACTAAACTACTACAATTTTCTAATAATAACTTACAAATAAATTATATTTATACATACAAATAAATATATATCCGTGTAAATATATAAATATAAAATATATAAATATAAATATCACTAGTGTAAAAAGGGGCTTTTACGTCAGGTATTTAGGGCTTTTTACGTCGTAATTAAGACTGACGTTAAAACGGGAGACATAAATTTACGTCGGACCCTTTAGCCTGATGTAAATGTACGTCGATTATCAAGCCCCGACGTAATTTTGCGTTGCATATACCACTAAACAGACGTAAAAACTTTCAGAAATTTAAAAAAAAAGCAGCAAATTTACGTCGCATATTGGTATACGCGACGTAAATTTACATTGCATATACCAATATGTGACATAAATTTACGTCGCATATACTAATATGCGACGTAAATTTACGTCGCATATTCCATATGTGACGTAAATTTACGTCGCATGTACCAATATGCGACGTAAATTTGTCGTTTTTTTAAAATTGGGTTGATTACTGTTTTACAACTAAAACACTGCAAATATATATTACAACCAGGACAGATCCGGAGGTTCAATTTTCTTTAGCTAGTAAATTAAAAATATAATATTATATAATTCAAACTACATAATAAAACAATATAATACAAACATACAAACTAAAAAATCTATTACAAACTAAAAGTTAATACAAACTAAGCTACCTAAACTACATAATACACACAATATAATATGAACAAGAACTTAAAAAATTATGTACTAGAATTGTTGAACAAAATATTTTGCCCATTGTTCTCTAATTTGTGTAATATCATATTCTGGTAATGGAGATGGATCTTGAAATACTTGAAACATTAATTTGACTCTTGTAAACGTGCAACATGAATAAAGTTAAATAAACCTAACTAATGTTAAAAGCAATTACCTCCGTCCAAGAATCACTTATACCCGCACAAACTATGGCTCTCATCCAATACATAACATAGTAACCACATTCAAACGAGTCAGTTTGCTTATTACACTGAAATGATGAAAAAAACATAATGTTATTGTCAAAATTTTAATACAAACAATAATTATGGTATTCACTTATATAAATAAGTTTCTAACCTTAGGATAAATGAACTGCAAAGTCTTTGTTCTAGGTTTTCCACTTAGAACATTAGTTCCAGACACGATTCTAAGTGAAAAAAAGTCATATATTATTCAATATGTATTTACAATTTAAAAACATAATTAATGAATAAAAGATAAAGTTACCCTTGTAATAAGCTTTTCATTTCTTGACTCGGTTTCCGATGTAATGAACAAAACCACACCACAGTGTAATCCCGGGGTATGATTACAATTAACTATCAATGGGACCTACATTGTATGACATAAAAATTAGTTACAAAAATATAAATTAAAATACAAATTAAAATACTAACCCTTCAATGTATGGAGCCAAATATATATGTCTTTTTGAGTCACTCATCCATGTTTGCATATATTGTTGGATTCCAACCTTTGTATTTCCAGATTTTTGGATGGATTGAGGCTCAATAAATCAGTATACTTCGGATTTTTCTTGTTCCACACTCAATTTGTCAATGTACCTAAAACAATTAATTATAAGTTGAATATAATTATTATAATCTTAGAAACATAAATGAGAATGACTTACATTGCCCACAATTGTATGATGGAAATGTTTAACATGCAATTTCCCCCAGCAATTTCTAAAGCATCGGGCAAGGAAATGTATAATGGAACACTGGAATTGTCAATTCCAAACACTCTAACATCTCATATTATCCGACACGGTCTCTTCCTCAACCGTGGTAATATGGTCAACAACATAGAGATGGGATCATCATCACATTCTGTCAAATCCTCATCAATAATAGGTTATTTTTTATGCTTAGCACGATGCAAGTCCTCCTAAACAAATGATAACAATTAATTAAACATTTATATAATTATAATACTAGAAAAGAGAAAATAGACATATATATATATATATATATATATATATATTAACTTGGTCTGTGTTGATAGTGGCATAACCAAACGTCTTGGCCAAGCCAAGAATGTCCCGCTTGCCTGCCCCACTAATTGAATCTTGAAGCACTTGGTGGATTTGATGAAGACATAATATTTTGTAGATATAGTTTAGTTTGTGGGTGTGTAGATGAATAGGATAAGTATAGAACTTAATCTCTTGATAGGCCAATATATTTTGTGATAAGCGCCTTAATATGATGCATCTCAGTGAAAACATTTTTCTGCATGAAAAACTAACATTTAAACATTAAAAGAACAAACTAAGTTTTTCAATCTGTTGAAAATGTTTTTCAATCTGTTAAAATCACTTAACAGAATAAGTGGTCATACATAGTCGAAATTTTAATTGATTGAATCGCATAATCAATAGGTTAAAATCACTTAATGAATTTTTCAATATCAAGGTTTCGCATTTTCAATCTGTTGAAATATTTTTAAATCCATTAAAACAGAAAGACTATTTTTCAGTCTAAAAGTTTTTCAGAAAATCAATCTGTTGAAATATTTTTTAATCTGTTGAAACAGAGAGACTATTTTTCTAACTAAGTATTTTCAGGATTTCAATCTGTTGAAATAATTTTCAATCGATTGAAACAGAGAGTTATCATTTTTCATAAAGCTGTTTCAATCCATTAAAAACTCGAATCAATCGATTGAATGAAGTCTTAAATGAAATCAATCGATTGAATCGACGTTTTAATCGATTGAAATGCATTCTGATCGATCATAGTTTCATTCTGATCGATCATAACATGGTCTAATCGATCATAATACAGTTCTAATCGATCAGAATCGATTCTAACCTATTTTACTTTGTTTCTGATCGATCATTTACCTCTCTGATTCAGTTTTTAATTAATGAAATGTTCTGGTTCTCTGTTTTACTTTATAAATATAGATTTGATCTATCTTTTAAAGATACACAACTTGAGAAAACATTTGAAATCAATCTGTGAAGCTTTCATATCCGTGACTTTCTCTGCATTCAAGAACTTTGATATATCATAAGGTGCTTTGATCAAGATAGTGGTCAATCAAAGAGAGAAAGTGCTGTGTTAGAATCTGTTCTGGACAATTTTATTGATAGAGCTGCAGTCCAGGTTTTTTCTTTTCATACTCTTTTGTAAAGTGTATTTGTGCAGGTTGGAATTTGATCTGCACTTGTTACAGTAACTGGATTTGGTTACTGGGTGGTTTTCAAGAGTCTATCTTGTGGGTTTGTAAGATAGTTCTTGGGGTAGATTGGTGAGTATCTACTGGTTGTAAATTTCACTTGGTATTAGTGGAACTTGGCAGATTTGTCAAGAACTGGACGTAGCTCTGGTATAGAGTGAACCAGTATAAATTTGTGTGTTGAATTTCTTCTTTCATCTCTTTTATTTTCTGCCTATATACTTGTTGTGTTTAAAATCAATCTACCTTAGCAAGAATTGAATAAAGATAAATCATTCTTCCAAAAGAAAGTAAGTTTTGCGAAAAAGTTTTATAAAGTTCAATTCACCCCCCCTCTTGAACTCAACCATTAATTCTTTCAATTGGTACCAGAGCTGGTTCTTGTAAGTTACTCAAGAAATCGGTCCAAGAATGGCTGAGGGAAAGATGAATTTTTCAGAAGGAGCCTCCATAAACAGGCCTCCTCTTTTTTCTGGTGTGAATTATTCTTTCTGTAAGGTTAGAATGAAAATCTTTATTGAATCTCTTGATAGAGGCATTTGGGAAACAATTATTAATGGTCCTTACAAACCAACTCATACAGTAGATGGTAAAGTAGTTGAAAAAAGTTGGGCTGAATTAACTGATGTAGAAAATAGGAGAGTCCAATATGATTATACTGCAAAAAATATTATTACCTCTGCTTTAAATCTTGATGAGTTTTTCAGGGTGTCTCAATGTGCCTCTGCCAAAGAAATGTGGGAAATTCTAGAGGTCACACATGAAGGTACTTCTGATGTGAAAAGGGCGAGAAAGCATGAGTTAATTAGGGACTATGAATTGTTTAAAATGCAGCAAGGAGAAACAATTGCAGATGTACAGAAAAGGTTCACGCACATAGTCAATCATCTAATTGGACTAGGGAAGATTTTTGACAAAGAAGAGTTGAACATCAAGATCTTGAAGTGTTTGGACAGAACTTGGCAACCAAAGGTGACAGCTATATCATAATCAAGAGACTTGACTGAAATGACTACTGCTTCACTTTTTGGTAAGTTAAGGGAACATGAGTTAGAAATCAATCGGTTTAAAGAACAAGAGAATGCAGAAAAGAAAAGTAGAAACATTGTTCTCAAGACGATTGAAGAAAACAGTGAGTCTGAAGAAGATGAATCTGAAAATCTGACTTTATTGGTTAAGAAATTTGGGAAATTTCTTAGAAGGAAGAACAGAACTGGCCAAGTAAAAAGGTACACTGATAAAAAGACTGAATCTATTCAAAATGCTATTACTTGTTATTCTTGTGGTAACTAGGGAAAAAACCAAGAATCAGAACAAGAAAGAGTCTAAATACAAAGGGAAAAAGGCCTACATAGCTTGGCAAGACAATGATTCTTCTTCCAGTTCTGAATCCGAAGGTGAAGAGGTGAACCTATGTTTGATGGCTGGCTGTGAATCCTCTTCATCACATGTAAGTTCAACTTCCACAGAGAATGAAATGAATTACAGCACATTACTAAATGCTTTCAATGAAATGCATAGTGAAGCCAGAAATTTATCTCATACAAATAATCGGTTGAAAGGTTTAAATAACTGGTTAGAAAATAGAGTTAAAGTTCTGGAAAAAGAACTATTAGAAAGCAAAACAGATTTAGAACATCTAGATATAATCTATGCATCTGCGGATAATGTTGCTGCTAATAAGAATTGTGAAAAGTGTATTCTTCTGCAAGATAAGGTTGATTACTTGATTAAAACTTTGTCTAAGTTTACTCAAGGTAAAGAGAATTTAGATGCACTCCTTGGGTCTCAAAACTGTGTGTTTGAACATTCTGGAATCGGGTACAAACCTAAGATTGGGGTAAAAACTAAAAAATATTTGAACTTCTTTTCATTTAGAAAAGCTACAACATCCCCTTTCTCATCTTGTCATTACTGCATGAAGAAAGGACATACTATCAAATTTTGTCATGCTAGAAAATATTTTGTGCCGCAAGGTAGGAAGAGATGGGTTCCAAAACATGTTAAACAGAAAATTTGACTCCTAAGGACCCAAAATACGTAAGGGTACCAAATACTTGATGTTTGATTTTTCAGGAACAGCAACAAGAGTCCCTTTGGTACCTGGATAGTGGATGCTCAAGGCACATGACAGGTGACATTTCAAAATTTCAGAAACTAAGATTGAAGAATGGAGGTCATGTGACTTATGGAGACAACAACAAGGGAAGAATTCTAGGTTCTGGAGATATTGGAGATGGTGAATCAGTTATCATTCACAATGTTCTTCTTGTTGAAGGTCTCAAGCACAATCTAATCAGTATAAGTCAGTTATGTGATCTTGGTCACAAAGTAATCTTCAAACCAGAAAAGTGCCTTATCTGTGAACCAGAATCTGACACGGTAATGTTGGTAGGTAAGAGGTTAAACAACATATACATGTTAGATATCAAGCATTCTATATCATCTCAAAGTTGTCTTCTTACTAAAGAAGAAGAATCTTGGTTGTGGCATAGAAGGCTTGCTCATATACATCTTAACCATCTTGACAAACTGATTTCTAAAGAGTTAGTTTCTGGGCTACCTAAGCTTCGAATCCTGAAAGACAAAATCTGTGAAGCTTGTTTGAAAGGCAAACAAACTAGAAAATCCTTTTCAAACAAAAACATTGTTTCAACTTCCAGACCTTTGGAACTGCTTCACATGGATTTGGTTGGTCCTTCAAGGAATAAAAGCTTAGGTGGTAATCTTTATATCATGGTAATTGTTGATGACTTTTCCAGATTTACCTGGACTGTTTTTCTTAAAGCCAAATATGATTCTTACAAATCTTTCAAAAAGCTTGCCAAGGTTTTACATAATGAAAAAGGGTATTTCATTACATCTATTCAAAGTGACAATGGTGGAGAATTTGTAAATGAAAAATTTGAATCTTTTTGTGAAAAGTTTGGCATAAAACACAATTTTTCTGCTCCAAGAACTCCTCAACAGAACGGTGTTGTGGAAAGAAAGAACAGATCCATTGTGGAACTTGCTAGAACAATGTTGTGTGAAAATTCTTTACCTAAATACTTTTGGGCAGATGCAGTAAACACTTGCTTGTCATGTTTTGAATAGAGTTTTGATTAGACCCATGCTTAAGAAAACCCCATATGAAGCTGTATAAAGGAAGAAAACCCAACATAAACTATTTCAGGGTTTTTGGATGTACATGTTTTGTTTTAAACAATGGGAAAGAAAATATTGGCAAGTTTGATGAGAAATCTGACAAAGGAATCTTTCTTGGTTATTCAACTAATGGTCATGCATATAGAGTCTACAATTTAAGACTGAAGTCTGTTGAAGAATCAGTACATGTTGTTTTTAATGAGTCTCCTCGAGTGTTGCAGAATAGAACAACAGGTACTGCAGATGAAGAAGATTTAACTGATAATTCTTATCAGTTGAAACTTCCTAGTAGCTCAGATCAGCATATTGTCGAAGAAGGTGATCAATCTGTTGATCCTGCAAAAGCTGATCCACCAATAATAACTGAAGAACAGGAGGAAGATGCCCTGGAAGAGCTTCCCAAAGAGTGGATTGTCCCAAGAGATCTCTCTCTAGACAATGTCATCGGGCAAATCAATAAGGGAGTATCTACTAGACATTCCCTTAATCAATTCTGCAATCATATGGCATTCATTTCACAAATAGAACCTAAAACTGTTAAAGAAGCATTAAATGATGAATACTGGGTTAGTGCCATGCATGATGAGCTTAATCAATTTGAAAGGAATAACGTGTGGGAATTAGTTCCTAAAATCAAAGATATCAATGTAATTGGTACTAAGTGGGTATTCAAAAACAAACTAGATGAACACGGCATTATCACTAGAAATAAAGCTAGATTGGTAGCCAAAGGGTATAACCAACAGGAGGGTATTGATTTTGATGAAACCTTTGCACCTGTAGCTAGACTTGAAGCTGTCAGATTATTATTAGCTTATGCTTGTTTAAGTGGTTTCAGATTACTACAGATGGATGTCAAGAGTGCCTTTCTTAATGGACTCATCAATGAAGAAGTGTATGTTTCTCAACCTCCTGGGTTTGAAAATCACAAGCATCCTGACCATGTCTACAAATTGAAAAAGGCCCTTTATGGTTTAAAGCAAGCACCTAGACAATGGTATGAGAGGTTAAGTAACTTCTTAATTGATCAAGGGTACAAGCGAGGTGAAGTTGATAAAACTCTATTCATTAAGAAATCTGGAACTGACATTATTCTGGTGCAGGTGTATGTGGATGATATCATTTTCGGTTCTACAAATAATGCCTTGTGTAATAAGTTTGTTAAAGAAATGCAAAGTGAATTTGAAATGTCTATGATGGGAGAATTGAATTTCTTTCTTGGTCTCCAAGTTAAACAATTAAGAAATGGCATTTTTCTAAGTCAATCTAAATACTGCAATGAGTTGTTAAAGAAGTTTGATATGCACAATTGCAAGGAATCCTCTACACCCATGTCTACTAACTGCTGTCTAGATTTAGATGAAAAAGGGAAATCTGTTGATCAAACTAAATATAGAGGATTGATTGGTTCTCTGCTATATCTGACTGCTAGTAGACCTGACATTATGTTTAGTGTGTGCCTTTGTGCTAGATTTCAGGCAAACCCAAAGGAATCACATCTTACTGCTGCTAAAAGGATTCTGAAGTACCTCAAAGGAACCGTTAATGTCGGACTATGGTATCCTGAAGGTGCATCTCTTAAACTTGTTGGATTTTCTGATTCTGACTTTGCAGGATGTAGATTGGACAGAAAAAGTACCTCTGGTACATGTCATTTACTGGGAAGCAGTCTCATATCTTGGCACAGCAAAAAGCAAGCATGTGTTGCTCTTTCAACTGCAGAAGCTGAATACATTGCAGCTGGGAGCTGTTGTGCTCAAAGTATCTACCTTAAGCAACAACTGACAGACTATGGAGTGACACTAAATACGGTACCTCTGGTTTGTGATAATACTAGTGCAATATATTTAACTAAGAATCCTATTCAACACTCTAGAACTAATGCTTAGAACTGAATTAGGAATTCTGGATATAACTAGTATTGAATAATTGATTCTTTATGGTAATAATGTGCTCTTTAACAGGTTAATAACAAGTTCAATCGATTAATAATTGTATGAAAAACTTGAAATTATATGTTTCAATCAATTGAAATTGCGAAATAATATGTTGATTTCCTGATTCTTACTCTCTGTTATTGATATGTTATCAGTTCAATCGATTAAATATGATTTTAATCGATTTATTTCATTAACCTTGTAGCTCTGCATATTTTCTTCTATAAATCAATCGATTAAATCTTCGATTCAATCGATTGAATTCACTTTTGATACTCTGCATGATTTTCTTCCACAAAAACAATCGATTAGATTTTCGGTTCAATCGATTTATTTTACTTCTGAGTATCTGCAATCGAAAAATCAATTGATTTCACGAAATATCAATTGATTAATTTTTTTCTAGGGCTAGTTGTATATA
The DNA here is from genome assembly GCA_963425845.1 of Sphenostylis stenocarpa. Classification (NCBI taxonomy): domain Eukaryota; kingdom Viridiplantae; phylum Streptophyta; class Magnoliopsida; order Fabales; family Fabaceae; genus Sphenostylis; species Sphenostylis stenocarpa. The sequence goes on along the minus strand of OY731401.1, from coordinate 28,598,628 downwards.
CTCTGTCTCTAAACAATTTCTGCAGAGTAAATTGAATGCATTTACAACAAGATAAACTTCAACTACTCTCTTAAATATCAAAGATATCCAATAAAAGTTGATTGACTCTGATTGGATATCAGATGTGAGGGTAATTAAGGTGCACAGTACACATTCCTTCTCTCTCTCCACCTTTATCATCACTGCGCAGAAGCAGAGAAGCAGTTATACAGAAAAGACAAAACTGTGAAGTTAAAGGGATCGCGAGCTCTAAAAACTGTAGTGTTTTTCCTCCTTGAACCATTCTCTCTTCTCGGTTATCCCTCTGATCATTCCAAAAAATCAAGGATGCTCAAACGTACAAAATCCGGTAGGAAGAAGTCCAGCAGAGGCGAGTCTTCTACTGCAAGGCAAGAACCAAATGTTGGAGGTCGGATTGAAACCTGGTTCAATGGGAACCAAGAGAAAATGGATTTGTTTATCCATGAAATGAGCAGGAAACAAGTCAATATTCCCAAGGTTCTAAAGTTCTCCTGGTTTGACACCGAAGGCTTCAGAGGTGTTCGGAAGCTACTGCAACATCAAAAACTTCAAAAGTTTCTGGAGTTGAATGGTAGAATTTACCCTGACTTAATTAAAGTCTTTTTTACTAACTTGTTCTTTGAAGGTTCCACTTTAAAAACCCAAGTCAAAGGAGTAGACATTGAGATAACGCCAAATGTCTGGAAAGAGGTCGCTGGAATCAAGGATGAAGGTGTAAAAGTCACTAAAGGGTGTACTTCAGATGTTGAAGAATTTAATAAAGTTCAGTACTTTCGTTCATGCATGAAGAACAATCGTGACTCTGTAAGTTCTTTCAATACTGGAAAGATGAAGCTTGAGGAAAGGGTTCTCGCTTTCATTGTGGCCTGGCAGCTCACACCCAGGGGGAGCAATCATGCAGTACTAAATGAAGGAGATTTGGTACTGATGTACTGCATTCACCACAGAATAAGGGTGAACTGGGTTTTTGTTATCAAGGACCACATGATCAAAGCTAAGCGGCTAAGTGACTTCAGGTATCCTTATGCTATTCTGATTTCTAAGTTTTTAACGCATTTTGGTGTTGATTTGGAAGGGGAACTAGTTGAATCTGTTCGACCAACAAATGAGGTAAATAATTCTGTTCTGCATAAAATGGGATTCATCAAAGTCGATGGTGAATGGATCTCAAAAGAAGAAGCTGGGAGAGGAGAAGACTTTGAAGAAGAAGAACAAGAGGAAAATATCAATGCTGATGTTCCGGGAACTTCTACAGCAAGACCATCTGACCCGATGGAAGAGGTGTCTCCACTGGAAATGATTCCATACACTCCACAGCCTGACCGTGGCACGCCCCTGTCTCAGTTCGAAAGAACCATGTTGCATCAAGTGAGCGAACTGCAAACCAACCAAAGAAGGCACATGGAGATGACGGTTGCTCTGCGGGCTCGTCAGCATTATCTGGATGAAAACTTCATTGCCAGATTTCAACATATTGACAACCAATTAGAAGACATCTACAACAGGATTGTTGAACTACAATTTAATCAAGGTCCCGGGGATGAATGAAGGCTTATTTTTTATGTTTCTGTTATCTTATTTCTGTTCCTTGTTTTTATTGTTTTGTTTCATTTTGGGGTACCTACGTGGTACTACTGGACTGTACTTAAACACTCTATTTGATGCAGTCAAATAGGGGGAGAAGTGTTTTTCTTAAAACTGTCACTACACACACTCCACAAAATATATGTCTCTGGTCTGTTATTATTTGTGCAGGTGCAGTGGTTATTTGTCTCCATCAAATAGGGGGAGATTGAAGCACTTGGTGGATTTGATGAAGACATAATATTTTGTAGATATAGTTTAGTTTGTGGGTGTGTAGATGAATAGGCTAAGTATAGAACTTAATCTCTTGATAGGCCAATATATTTTGTGATAAGCGCCTTAATATGATGCATCTCAGTGAAAACATTTTTCTGCATGAAAAACTAACATTTAAACATTAAAAGAACAAACTAAGTTTTTCAATCTGTTGAAAATGTTTTTCAATCTGTTAAAATCACTTAACAGAATAAGTGGTCATACATAGTCGAAATTTTAATTGATTGAATCGCAGAATCAACAGGTTAAAATCACTTAATGAATTTTTCAATATCAAGGTTTCACATTTTCAATCTGTTGAAATATTTTTAAATCCATTAAAACAGAAAGACTATTTTTCAGTCTAAAAGTTTTTCAAAAAATCAATCTGTTGAAATATTTTTTAATCTGTTGAAACAGAGAGACTATTTTTCTAACTAAGTATTTTCAGGATTTCAATCTGTTGAAATAATTTTCAATCGATTGAAACAGAGAGCTATCATTTTTCATAAAGCTGTTTCAATCCATTAAAAACTCGAATCAATCGATTGAATGAAGTCTTAAATGAAATCAATCGATTGAATCGACGTTTTAATCGATTGAAATGCATTCTGATCGATCATAGTTTCATTCAGATCGATCATAACTTGGTCTATTCGATCATAATACAGTTCTAATCGATCAGAATCGATTCTAACCTGTTTTACTTTGTTTATGATCGATCATTTACCTCTTTGATTCAGTTTTTAATTAATGAAACGTTCTGGTTCTCTGTTTTACTTTATAAATACAGATTTGATCTATCTTTTAAAGATACACAACTTGAGAAAACATTTGAAATCAATCTGTGAAGCTTTCATATCCGTGACTTTCTCTGCATTCAAGAACTTTGATATATCATAAGGTGCTTTGATCAAGATAGTGGTCAATCAAAGAGAGAAAGTGCTGTGTTAGAATCTGTTCTGGACAATTTTATTGATAGAGCTGCAGTCCAGGTTTTTTCTTTTCATACTCTTTTGTAAAGTGTATTTGTGCAGGTTGGAATTTGATCTGCACTTGTTACAGTAACTGGATTCGGTTACTGGGTGGTTTTCAAGAGTCTATCTTGTGGGTTTGTAAGATAGTTCTTGGGGTAGATTGGTGAGTATCTACTGGTTGTAAATTTCACTTGGTATTAGTGGAACTTGGCAGATTTGTCAAGAACTGGACGTAGCTCTGGTATAGAGTGAACCAGTATAAATTTGTGTGTTGAATTTCTTCTTTCATCTCTTTTATTTTCTGCCTATATACTTGTTGTGTTTAAAATCAATCTACCTTAGCAAGAATTGAATAAAGATAAATCATTCTTCCAAAAGAAAGTAAGTTTTGCGAAAAAGTTTTATAAAGTTCAATTCACCCCCCCTCTTGAACTCAACCATTAATTCTTTCAAATCTCTTCATTAGGAAAAGGCACTGGAGCATTAGCATCATGAACTTCATCAACTACTACTCGTGTCCAGTCTGCCTATAGAGGGACACCGTGGATGGTTAAACCACCCTCAAAAACTCGACCAATAGCCACTAGACGCGGGGGGTCATCTTCAACATATAACTCACACTGGTGTGATGCATCAGTCTGAGTATATTCTCCTGAAGGATCAACAGCAGTAGCAGCACAACTCCCTTTAGTGCTGACTCGAACAACATCATGTTCAATTGTTTGAGGTGTTCCTTGAGTCTGTTGCTGAGAGCGGGCGAGAGATTCAATTTTCTCATCAAACTCTTGCTGCAAGGACTGCCTTATTTGATTTAACTTTTCTTCAAACTGCATCTCCATTTTATGCAAGGCCTCTTGGCTGCAAGAGTCAGTAGTGGTCCTTCGTGATGTTGGACCAAAGTAATCACGAAGGCCCCAGGGTCCACCAACACCATGCACACGTCCTGAGTAATCTAGTTTTCCTATGGCTGTCGCCAATATATCTTGTCGACCATGAGGAATAAATGATCCTTGGGTGCTCTGCTCAACTAAATCATCCTACAACACATTAACAATAATTAAGTCATACACTAACTTTCACATTAGAATCAATTCAAATTGACATTATAACTTACAATTTTCTGAGCAATGATTCGTGCAGACTCAGAAGTCATTTGTCCATCGGATTTTGTCCGGCTGCCTTCCACATCTCATAGCGAGGGGGTGGAGATGCAAGGTCGATAGACTCAACTCCTGCCGACTCTTCTTCGGCTTTGATGAGTCGTTGCTCCAATAATGCATACCCTCCTCGTGACAATACATGGGGTGCATCATTCAACCTCCGACGTTGTTGGGCAGCACGTCTTTTATCCTGCCAAGAGGGGTCCATTCGGCTGGCACAAAACTGTAACCAATCCTCCTCACTAATTTGATACTTTAGACAGGGAGATTCATCTTGAAACTTTCCAAATACATACTCCCGTGTCAAGAAAGTCTTAAAGTCCCTCCATCTAATGGCAATGGAGGATAAAATCATCTTCCTCATCACCTCAGTGTTAGGAACATCAAAATTTTGCTGTGAAATGACCAATAAATGTTAAATTCAATTAATAATGATATATAAAGTATTCAACAAATATAGAAATACCTGAACATCCTGCCACATGAGGTTCTTCTCGGTTTCCTCTACATCATCCCAAGATGGAGTAGTAATCGGAACATGGTGTCTTTAAATTTCGAGTCAACTTCTTTCCGACTAACATTTTTAATCTTTAAATTTCGAGTACCCTTACCTTCACATCTTCCATCATGTCTCATCTTAGGAATACCTATTGGTTCTGATTTTGACATGTATCCTAAACAAAACTCAATGGCTTCTTCTGCAATGTACCTTTCCACAGTAGAAGCTTCTGGCCTGTACTGATTCTTCACATATCCTTTTAAGATCTTCATGTATCTCTCAACAGGATACATCCATCTAAGAAAAATTGGACCACATAACCGAATTTCCCTTACCAAATGGACTATCAAATGCACCATGATATCAAAAAATGAAGGGGGAAAATACATTTCTAACTGGCACACTATTACAATTGCTTCATTTTCTAATTGATCTAACTTTTTTGGATCAATTACCTTTTTACAAATGGCGTTGAAAAACAAACATAATCGAGTAATAGCAATTCTAACGAAGTTGGTAAGATGTTTCGAATAGCCACTCGGTAAAAGTTGTTGCATCAACACATGACAATCATGAGACTTTAAACCAACTAATTTCAACTCTTGCATAGACACAAGACTCTTAACATTTGAGGAGTATCCTTGTGGCACTTTGACCTCACGTAAACACTCACAAAAGCTTCTCTTTTCTTTCTTTGATAGAGTATGACAAGTTGGAGGTAAGTAAGTGCGTTTTCCAACCGATTGTGGATGTAATTCGAACGTATACCCATGTCTCGCCAAATCTTGTCTTACTTTTATTCCATCTTTTGTCTTTCCTTTTATGTTAAGCAATGTCCCAATTATACTATCACAAACATTTTTTTCAACATGCATCACATCTATACGAGTGTCTAACTTCCAACTTACACCAATAAGGAAGATTGAAGAATATAGATTGTTTCTTCCAAATGTTTTTCTCATTGGATTTCTTTTGGGTCTTTCCAAACACAATATTAATATTTTTCACTTGCTCATATACTTGTTCACCATTGCGTGGTACTGATGCAACCGCATTCTCTTGACATCCATTAAATGCTTTTTTCATTTTACGATATGGATGATTAGCAACTAGAAACTTTCTATGCCTATTGTACGCAGTTTTTTGTCCATGTTTCAATTGGATATAACTTGTGTCTTCTTGACATAAAGGACACGCGAAATGACCTTTCACACTATAACCGCTCAAATTACCATATGCTGGAAAATCATTTATAGTACAAAATAACATTGCACGCAACCTGAAATTCACTTCGTGATATGAATCAAATACATCCACTCCTGTTTCCCACAACATCTTCAAATCATCAATTAAAGGACTAAGATATACATCTATGTCATTTCTTGGTTGTCGAAGTCCTGAAATCATCATAGATAACATCATATATTTTCTCTTCATGCATAACCAAGGAGGCAAATTGTAAATGATCAACAAAATTGGCCATGAACTATATTTACTACTTAAATTTCCATAAGGATTCATCCCATCTGTAGCTAATCAAATTCTCAAGTTTCTTGGCTCTGCACCAAATTCTGGAAATGTTTCATCAATCCTTTTCCATTGTGGAGAATCAGCTGGATGTCGAAGAAGTAGTCACATTTTCTACCATTTGCATGCCATGTCAAGTTTCTTGCATCTTCTTTTATGGCAAATAATCTTTTAAACCTAGGTATAATTGGCAAATACCATAACACCTTAGCAGGGGGACCACCTAGTTCTTCCTCACCACTACTTTCCTGAACTTTGTTTTTGAACCTCGACAAACCACATGTCGGACACATCTTTAATTTAGCAAAATCGTTTCTGTACAATATACAATCATTAGGACATGCATGTATCTTCTTGTACTCTAAACCCATTGGACATAATATTTTCTTTGCCTCATAGTTACGAATAGGTAATGTATTATCTTCAGGAAGCATCTCCTTCAACAACTCCAATAATTCGGTGAAACTTTTATCGAGTCCATCCATTTCTTGCTTTTAAAGTAAACAATTTTAAAGTTGTCGATAATCTTGTAAAACTACATCCTATGTACAATTGTTGTGCAAAATCAGATTTCAAAGAATCATATAGATGTGCTTTCATAAAAT